>MU864395.1:0-207370 GCA_033296905.1 Podospora australis | reverse complement strand
TGTCTAACTTAATGATTGGACGGGGCTTTCCTGATGCTTCACGGGCCGCCCCGCGGTCCGTATGTAGGGGAGAATTACGCTCAGGGCGTAACACAACTGCGGAAAGACCGGACATAATGCGCGAACCTGTCAGGTAGTTTGGGAGACCTCTGAAGAAGAGGATAAGATGTAGTTTCAATTGATTTTGTGTGGTGTGGTTGGATTGACTTATATGAGAGGTGGGAGGTTGGTGAAAAGTTGTCGGCTCGCTATGATGGCCGACTCGCTATGCATGTACGTTATAGACTCTAGGTATTAATGCATGAATAAGAAAAAACTAATGCACAAATATCAACTGCCTTATGTTTTCCCTCCCCTACACCAAGTCCTTCTCCAACACAACAAAATGCAAGTCATCTCTCAACGCCGCGCCACCAATACTAGCTAACTCTTTATGTGGAAACGGCCTCTCTACCTCAGTCTTGCGATAGCCCCTCCGCACATACCAATCGATCAGCTCATTCCTTGTCCAGATGACACTCATCTCCATCTTGTGCACCCCGTGAACCGTACGGGCGTACTCCTCAGCATGCCCCAGTACTTGTCTTCCTAGTCCCCCAGCTTGGCGTTTTGGGTCGACGGCAAACATGCCGAAATACGAGAGATGACTGTCTCGCTTCAGAACTTCGCAGCACGCGACAAGCTCCGACTGTGAGTTGAAGGCGAGGAGGACGGCACTGCCGGGTGTCGTAATCTTTTCGATGATGCCCTTGACGTCGATCCGGGTGCCAGAGAGGAGATCAGCCTCTGTGGTCCAGCCTTGCCTGGATGACTCGCCTCGGTAGGCGGACTGTACCAGAGGCTGGACTAGTTCTGCGTCGGCGGGCGTCGCAACGCGGAATGTGAGAGTATTATCCGTGGTCGTCATTCTGATTTTGTGTTCCGGGGAAGTTCTGTCTGTTCTAATCCCGTCGAATCTTTGTTGTCTCTGTGATGCTAAGACGGACTTGCAGCCTCTTTCTATGCTTGGTCCCTTGATGGATTATATACTGACTATGACCCCTACGACAGCGTTTGTTGACACAAAGGCGTTCCGGCAACGGCGCATGTCAAAAAAGTTTTCGTTATGTGAGTCAGGATACCCATGCCTCCTTAGGAATGGAAGAGATCCACAACGGCTGTAGTGGGCAGGGCGTCTTGACAATGACATGCGCTGACCAGGGGGCTGTTTATTCCCGGGCTGTTCCGTTCCCATCTCCACTTCCGGTCGCCGACAATGACGGGCCGGCCCTGCTTCTCGAGCTGCTTAGAAGCACCCAACTTACATCAAAATTTCACATTTGAAGAGGTATGTATTATGAATGAGTTGTTTAATACCGAGACTGTAGAAGTACTGGCGAGTCCCCATGCCTCCTCAAAGAGTCGTAAAAGGCGGCCTCGTAGCTCACTTTCCATGACACACGTCCCAACGCTTTAAAAACTCGAAGAATGTTAGCAGACATCGCAAGACTGCATACGGTATCACAAGGCATATGCACCACTCTCATGATGTGAAATAAAGCCAAGTACAAGCATCTTGAAGAGGCAGCGCCAAAGTGATCCTTGCCATCATTTCATCAAGCTTGTTGTCATGACCCCTTGGCGCTGTTACTGATCGATGCAGGTCCTCGCGCGTCTTCAAGAGGCGCTGCCTTGTAATCTTGTCTCGATCTCGTCTCCCGATTTGGAGGATGCCCAGATCTTCGGCTTCATCCACTCCTGACCCGGAGGACGAGGTAAATATCTCCGAACAGCGAGCCTCCCACATTCCAGTCGGGGCCAGCAGACGGGACGATTGATGACATCAGCACTCTTGCAGCACCAGGACAATATATCTGTGTTGTTGCTAGCAATCCCTCTGCACGCAGCTGCCGAGTGCAACCCCTCTCTTGCGGCTATTGGGTGAGGATTTTGTTGCTTGGTGATAACAGGTCGTACAAGTGTGATCGATTTGGGATGCGTCAACCTCGTAGATCCGACGACGTCCCAGAGAGGATATGTGGTCGCAGCCGTCAAGGAGATCTACACAGTCAAAGAAACTTCTCTCAAGCCGCAGTGGTACGAGAACCTGAGTCTCACGAATCCAAGCATGTTCAACACCACCAACATTGAACTGCATCGGAAACGCCGCAGACTGCTTTCGAACCCCATGTCCGAGAGTGCTCTCAAGACTCTTTAGCCCTCTGTGGTTTCGCGGATCGACCTGGCAATCCCAGCGAATGGAGGAGGAAGCCCAGGATCGCGGAGTTATGGATGTCTTCAAGTGGTTCTTGTTCATGGCGACGGATATCATCGGCAAACTGAGCTTTGGGGAGTCATCCCGGACTCTTGAGACCGGAGAGGTATGTCTTGTCCAGCTGTATCGTGTTCTTTTACATCTCAGAACTTGATCGCCTACCCCAGAAAACCGAATACATCAAGAACCTGGAAGCCGAAACCAGCATGGGCGCTATCCGAGCAACCATTCCTCGCTCGTTATACTCGCCAACCGGTTCACCCTTGCCGCCCGCCTGAGTCCAGCCTTTTCCGCTGTCCCAAAGTCTCGTCGATACGCACGCGAATCCATTGCTCGACACGAGAGACTGGCTCTCTTTAGCAATGTGTTCAAAGCCAAAAATGAGGAACGCATGACTCCGGAGGAGGTTTTCCCTGAAGCAGAGTCGTACATCATTGCGGGCACTGGTACCACTTCCAATACTCTGACATACCTCGTATGGTCAGTCTGTTCGCATCCCAAGATCCAGGAAGAGTTGGTTCGGGAACTCCGCAGTCTACCGCAAGATTTCGGTGACGCAGAGTTGAAGGAACTCCCCTATCTGGCACTCGTCATCGAAGAGACATTGAGGCTATATTCGGCCGTGCCATCTGGGCTTCCCAGAATTGTACCCCCGGGCGGCGCCGAACTTGCTGGCCACAGACTCGACGAAGGAGTCACCGTGTGCGCTCAGGCATACTCGATGCATAATAACCCGGACGTCTTCCCCGATCCTTTGAGTTTTAAACCTGAGAGATGGGCCGAGCCAGTGCCGAAGGTTATGAGGGATTCTTTCATGCCATGGGGCAGAGGAGCCAGGCGTACGTCCCTCGTTCTGAAACTTCCGTCATGAGCAACTAACACCCTCTACATCAGTTTGTATCGGGATGCACCTGGCCAAGATGGAACTGCGCTTGTCCACGGCCAAGTTTTTCCTGACTTTTCCTGATGCTAAGGTGTCTACACAGGAGGGCATGAGTGACAAGGACATGATGCCGCCGGATGTCTATTTCCTGATGAGGCCACCTGGGAAACGTTGCCTGATTGAGACAAGAAGTGTCTAGGTTACGGGGAACAGTGCTACACTTCTGAAGTGGATAGTCCAGCATCAATGTGTTGAATAAACTTGCGTCATCTGCCAGTGTCCTTCATGCGGTGATAAAGTTGACGCTGACCAGATCAACTCTCTCTCAATCTCGAGTTCCCACATCTTCTTCATGCACTTATCACACTGTGTGACAGACGCATCCCATATCTCCTTCGAAGATCAGTTAAGCCATGGTGGAGGATAGGCATCCCTCTCCCTCGGGTCCCAAATATCCACCCACTCATCTGCACCCCTACTCATTCATAAAAATCATTAGTTTCCTTCTCTGCTGGTTGTAAGCATCTCAGCGCACTTACGTAATTACCGTAATTTGGATTGCTGTCAACACCACCGACTTGGGAGCCCGACATTGAATCAATCCTGAACCTGTCGTGCACTCCAAGGGAACAACATCTCTTGTCGTGCTCCAGAACTGGGGACTAATGAAAAATCAGCCGTTATTCCCAAAGCTCACATGATAAAAGCATACATACCGCCCAATACGCGGCTCCGCTGGACAGAGCCACGACATGCGAGTCGTTAGCTCCCTTGTCGTCCAGTTAAAGCCCCATCTCTTTGGCAAATTCACCCGCCGCGAACAGATATTGGACCACGTCTTCCCGCTTTCAGACAACGTGGCGTTGGCAGTGTCGCATGCTGACCCCTCGCCCAATGCTGGGTTGAACAGTGAGAAGCTATAGTTGAATGTGGAATGGTCTTCCGATGCGGAGTAGACGAAATCCTGAAGCTCAACCGAGAAATTGCGCGCCGATATCAGAGAACAGTCCGAAACCATCGAGTTGCTCTGGTTTAAGTATCGCTGCCATCGCTCTTCAATCTCCTCTGGTAGTCCGGGACGAGTGGTCTGGCCCACGGCGAAAAAGGGCAGAAAGAAAACCACGAGTGCATATATTGCGATCATGTTGGCGGCTGGGTGAAAGAAACAAACGCTTGTATACAAAAATGACCATAGCCAGCACTTATAACTTTTTCAGCCGTGGAGTGGCATCCCTAGACTCATGTATGCCATCTAAGAATAGGACGGACACATAAGCACAATGCAGACGGTTAATACCATTCGTAAGCAGCCCAACCAAGCAAAATCGCAAGTAGTGTATCATTATGACAAGAAAATCGACGGCTAAAATCAAACACAACCGAACACCACCCCCAAAATTAGACACCCGCAAGGGCCTTCTCCGTGTAGTCCCAAACCTTCTTCGCCAACTCGTAATCCTTCCCATCATCCGTCGACGCTCCAACAACCCCAACCGGCTCATAGTACTCGCCACTTTTCACATCCTTCGAGACAGAAGCCCAAAGCTGACCCTTTGCGCCCCGCGGAATAGAAGCCAGACACATATTCCCGACTTTCACAGCAAGCCGGACAACCATAGCCGTCTCCGTCGCTCCGTCCATCAACTGAGTGCGGACAAGACCCGGATGCACGGCCGCCGCGGTGATCTGCGGAAACTCCTTGGCGAGCTGCCTCACCCACAAGACATTGGCGAGCTTGCTCTGAAAGTACCGGCCATACCCGCCCATCTCCTCCGCAGGTGTCCTAAGCAGGTCAAATCGGAATCCGCCCTTGGGCAGCTGGGTGTGACCAAACGACGTGAGCGAAATAACTCTCACATCCGCACCAGGTTGCTCAGACGTCTTGAGAAGCAAGGGACAGAGAAGTTTGAACAACAGCGCGTGGCCCAGGTGATTCGTGCCAAACTGCATCTCATACCCGTCTTTCGTGAGAGCTGCCGGAACCGCCATGATGCCGGCGTTGCACATGAGAATGTCGAGACGACTGGACTCTGTGAGCACGATCTGAGCAGCAGCTTTGATTGACTCAAAAGAGGCGAGATCTAGTTGCAACACCTTGACGATGGCATCGGCACCAGGTACCTCCTTGGCGATTTCATCGGCGGCTTGCTGTGCCTTTTGCAGACTGCGGCCTGCAAGCCAGATCCGGGCGGGTTTGTGCCGAGCATATTCGAGGACGCATTGTTTGCCGAGGCCGGCGTTACCGCCTGTGACAAGAATGACTTCTCCGCCGAGATCCGGAATGTCGCGCTCGGGATTAAAGGAGACTGATTGGGAAGTGAAACCCATGGTGAGAGTAGAAGATTTTGGGGGCCGAATTGGAGTAGACAAGGTGGTAGCGATAAAAGTTGATGCTGACTACTGTTTCTTTGTCCTCTCTCTCCCATCTTGATGCAGCACAACCATAGCACTTTATACCAGTCAAAACAAAGACTCGGACACTTACAACTCCCCTAGTGTCTAACCATCACCATGTGCTGTGGACGACTTCCTGTTGGATTTAATCACGATAATGCCCCGTTCATTCCGATTCATATCCACTCCAAAGTTCCAAAGAGAACGTGGCCATGTTACACCAACAACATATGCGCTTGTTCAGCCCCCAACACCGAGGCGCTTTTCCCAAAAGGGAAAACAGTCTGTACCTCTTGGCATTTCGATGTGGAGAGATGGCTGCGCCGCATCATGAGGAAGAGGCCTTTTAATAAGAGCTAGACCAGATTGCTTTCTTCTTTGAGATAACAGTCGGAGCAACCTTCTGTCATTCATCCACTTTCCACAGGTTTCAAGTGTCAACACCACAACTGTCAAGCAAAATGCCCAGAAAAGCATCTGCGTCGGCCACACCCAGTAAGCCACAATGTGCCAAGCATCTAGACCTCTTTTGGATAACAGTCTTGCCTGACGCGTGTTGTAATAGGTCCCAAGGTTCTGCCCTTCATCGTCAGCACCTCGATCGAGAAGGAAGACGCCGATACCAGAAAGCTCATTCGCAGCCATGTCATGCGCGGGAAGAATAGGCGCAAGCCAGCAGGCCCGCCAGACCAAGGACGACAAGCCTCTGAAAAGACACCGGTCAAGGAGACGAAAGGCAAAGACAAAGACGACGGCGAGTGGACTCTTGTTTCGCCTCGACAAATCGCTTCTGATCTGTCTCTGCTCGGATGCGGGGCTAGTTTGGATTCCAAGACGGAGGAGCTGCTGTATCGGGGTATGACGACTCTCGGTCCCAAGAATATGGGCCTCCTGATAGATTGCATGCGCTTCTCTAACCCGCTTGTGGAAGCTTTCACGATCGTAAAACCCGCCATGTACGCCGCCACTCAAGTGTTCTCGACCATCTCACCGACCAAGGGCGGCAAAGACATGTTCTGCCCCTCGAATCTTTCCCTGCACCCGGGCATGATTCACGCCATGTCCTTCACCGCGCAAGCATTCCATGACACGTCCGTTGGCGACCCCTTGAGCAGCAGAGCCCGTTTCCACCTCGCAAAAACGCTGCGCCTCCTGCAAAGGAGTCTCGATGATGCCAAAGATGCGATGAGCCATTCGACCATGATTATCGTCGCGTCGCTAGCCAGTGTGTCGATGATGGTCGGCGACCTCGAAGCGGCAAGCAAACACTTGGACGGATTATACAAACTCTTTCAGCTCCGCCGATGTGGGTCAAAGAGTCCCCATGTGCATAAATGTTCGGAAAAGGATGCGTGGTGCATTCTGGAGAAGGCGACGTGTGCTGAATGGGATGCTCGGTGTCTGATTGAACAAAAGGCGCGAAGGTGAGATCTCCTGTCCCAACAATGTAACATCCGTCGCTCACGGCCGCGCGTACAGCACTGATGTCGGCGTCGCAATTGGTCTCGGTCAGAAAACCCGGTTCATCCTCCCTGAGGAGCTTTCTTGGACCTGCCAGATCGCCTCGGGCCCCTCCGCGTGGCGATACCCCGAGCTGGAAAAGAGTGCCATCAAACCGCACCTGAATCCCTGGCTGCTCAACGTTTGGGCCGATCTCCGCGAGTTCTCTCGGGCCGTGAACGCAGCCACCGCGAGCCCTGGTGGTATTGTCCCCCGAGAATTTATCATGAATCTGACAACCTCGGTTCCCTCACGACTGGTCAATCTCCAGTATGAGGTCGAATCTGTGGCCGAGGTGTGCAGGCTCTCGATGCTGGCCTTTGTCAAGACCCTCCTGATCAAAGTCAAGGGGCTTGGCCAGAGGCTGCCGTATCTTACCGGACGGCTCAAGACGGCACTGATGGCACACGATGGCGTCGCACAAGAGAAAGCCGGCTTTTTCTTTTGGGCAATGTTTATCGCGGCGCTCTCTGTCTTCGAGGAACTCGAAAAGGAAGAGTGGCTTCGGAGTCGACTGATCACCGCATTGTCGTCCCTCGGTTTGAAAGACACAACGTGGTCTGTCATCAGGTACAAGCTGAAGGAGTTTCCCTGGGTGGATATGCTCCACGATAAGGCAGGGGAGGAGTTGTTCGGCAAGTTGCTGGGTGCCAGAGTCGCAACGTAAGGAGGGCGTTGTCAGTTGCCCGCATCGCGATGGGAGGGTTTCCGCGTGATTCTAGGAATGGCTCTCGAAGCCCAGAGTTAAAGCGAATTTCTAGTAGGGGTGGTGCACAACGAGGAATGACATGAACCAGAGTTGTCGTGCTATGCTGAAGCAATCTCATCGCTGGGTTTCGTGCAACGCCAGTCTTTTATCATGGTCTCTGGTTCGCGCTTGTTCTGGACGGCTCTTGCAGGGTTGTCTTTCGAGACTCGGGCTGTGGGTGCATTATAGGACGTCCTGTCGCAATTGGACACAGCAGCTCGGCTTTGGGGGGGCAATGGTTAGAGACATAGAATACCTATTCGAGGTGTTGGTGAGATGGAGAGTTGATGCAATCACTGGTCAAAAACTTCATGTTCAATCATTGTCTGTGACTTTGTGTTGGCAGCGGCAGTGCTCACACTGCCCTGCAGGCACACCCAGTGCTTAACAACATGCATAAAAATACTTATGCTGCACCTTGTTATGCGAGAACAAATGGACTTGTGCGACTTGACTGCCGTGTCTGGCATCCTAGGATGCAAGTGCGTACTGGCTTCCCAATCACATCCATCCCACCACCACCTTCTTCCCCTCATTCTGGAGATACTTGACATTTTCTCGTGCTACACAGAATGACTAATATCTCGTCCACCAGTCATCATGATGGTCACTTTCACTAAAGTCCTCACGTCAGCGACCTGCAGATGCCTCGATGATCCTCTCCCGCAGAAAGTGTGACAGAAACGATGTGTGGCTGCATCGGACCCTTTGACCATTCTCCATTTGGACATTGCAACGATACCAAACCAGGTATACGAAATGCTTGAGGCTAGGTTAATATAATATTTAGCTGGGTGATCCTCCCTGCGCAAGAGCGGGGAGACTTCTTTCTAGATAATTCTCGAGCTTTGCGGACATTATGGAACTACTTACGCATTTCTGGACGGCGACAGCAGTCAACGATCTCAGGGCTGCCTGTGTCTTTGCAGCAACAACGGGCGTTTTATCACATGTCTTGTATTTTATCCGTGGATATCATGACACTCGGTCCCTCCGAATTTTCCTGGGACATGCTCTTGCCTACAACGTCGGCGCTGGGCTTGCCGTGACCAAACTGGGGTTGTGGAATGGCATCATCGTGTCCACTATCCTCTCAAGCACATATCTCGCCTCCCTATTTGCAAGCATCGTCGTCTACCGCCTATTCTTCCATCCGCTCCGACGATTCCCAGGACCGGTCGCGGCAAAGATTACCAGATTCTACGGCCCATGGATCGCCAGAAACGGCCACATGCATCTTGAGCATATCAAGCTGCACAAAAAATATGGCACCATTGTGCGAATGGGTACGTGTCAGGTGGTTTTTGCTGAAGCATTACAGAACTGACCCCCATTTGTCTTCCAGCCCCGAACGAGCTCTTTATTCTCTCTTCTGAGGCCATCCCGAAGATGCATGCGGCGAAAAGCGGATGTAGAAAGAAAGATGCAGGCGTCTACAACCACGTCACCTACAAGGGAGAGCGCAACATTGATTCAATCATGACACGGGAGGAGCACCGCTGGAGGCGACAGGTGTGGGAAAAGGCTTTCACCACAAAAGGTGAGCTGCCGCTGTTGACACAACCCAGCACTCGCTGACATTACCACAGCCCTTGCCATCTACGAAGAAAGCACCCGAGAGGTCTGCCACACCTGGCTAGACAAATTATCGACTGTTGGAAATCAACCAATCAATACGTCTGTGTTCGCATTGCTCATCGGCTTCGACCACATGGGCAAGATAGGTTTCACACACGACTTCAACACAATCCAAGAGGGCCGTGAGCATCACATGCTAGATCTGTTGGAAACCATGTTCGGGGCAATGGGCAAGTTGGGGGAGCTTGCATGGCCACTGGCAATACTGAAAGATTTGAACATTGAAGGAGAGGCAGCGGAATTCAACGAACTCTCCCGCCAGTTGGCAAGCAAGAGGGAGCAGGTAAGCCGTCATGGTGTTGTCATATCGTTGCTGATGCATCTGATTAATGTTGCCACAGGACCATGATGAAAAGCACGACATCATCAGTTACTTCATTCGAGACTTACGGTCGGAGAAGCCTGTCGCGTTCTTCAACCAGAATATCCTTCACGCAGATGCCAACTTCATTCTCATTGCAGCCACGTATGTATACTGGTTTTGCTTCATGTCGGGGCACGGCTAACAAAAAGGTGATGTTGACAGAGACACGATCGGAGTGGTTCTCTCATACGCTTTCTACCATCTGGCGAAGAACCACGCGCAACAATCCAAACTTCGCAACGAGATCTCTGCTGCTTTCGGCTCGACTATCCCCAAGGAGTTTATCAGCACCGACCTTGCCAAGATTGAGCACCTCGACGCCGTGATCAATGAGACATTGCGGCTTGACAACCCCGTGGCAAGCAACGCGGCCCGCCTCACACCACCCGAGGGCATTACCGTTGAGGGTGTTTGGATTCCAGGTGGCGTTGCCGTTCGGGTACCGGGATATGCCATGATGCGCAGCGAGCGAGCGTTTGTGCATCCGGACGACTTTATTCCAGAGCGTTGGACGACGGAGCCAGGCTTGGTCTTGGAGCCCGAGGCCTTTTTCCCCTTTCTTACTGGTCAGTTCCTTTTGATCAGACTGTAGAAGCAGGACTCAACCAGCTAACAGAGACTGCAGGCCCGAACAACTGCGTGGGGAAAAGACTCGCCATGAACGTTTTGCGTCTCGTGCTCAGCTACACCGTGTTTCACTACGAATTCGAGTTTGCTCCGGGAGAAGATGGCACCGCGATATATGCCCGCGCCAGAGACAATTTGGTGATCAGGGCTGGTCCGTTGAATTTGGTGTTTAAGAAAAGAGATTGAACAAGTACTGCCAGAGAAATGTGTGCATTTGGATACCAAACTTTTCAGTTCCTTTGGTTGTTTGCATTGGTGGCCATTTCAATCGGAGGGTCTTGCTGTGACTTGAATCCATACGAACTGACATGTTCACATGTGACCGCAACCCCGAAGTACCTACCTACGCACTTGCAGGATGTCAGACACAGCAGTCAAGTCGCACAAGTCCACTGCACTTGTCACTGGTTGCCCTGTGCATGCAGGCAGTGTGATAGGCTGATAGCACTTGCCGCTGCCGACATAATGTCACGGACAATGATTAACATGAAGTTTTCGACCACAGATTGCATCAACCTCTCTCCATCCCACCAACACCTCGAATACTAGGTAATCACAAACCATGCGGTCAACCACTTCAGGTCTGACGGCACCATCATCTCACTGCCTGTATCTTGCCCAAGAGGTACTCGAACCACTTGACGCAAGCGTTTGCCTTCAATATTCACCACAGCAATTGCTGAAGGGTGAATGGTTTTCAACAAAGTTGTCAAATCGCTTGACAACGCGCGAGGGGTTCCGTGTTGACGACCGGGAACTTGTGAGCGAGCTCCGATCACTGGGGAAATCTCTCTTTCTTTGCTCCGACCACGCCATCGCCAATTCCGAAGGCGTCACCACCGCATAACAAAACAAACAATCAACCTGCGCGTTTCGCCAAGACAATCATGATGAACATCACCCAGTCTCTCATGGATATACCAACCTCTTCACGGGACACCATCCCATGTATGCACTGCATACGTACTAGTACTGCAATAAACTGGGAACGAATCCCGTGTAGCCAGACGATGAAGAGAAATGTAAAATCTTCAACATCAAATGCAAGTTCAATGGATTGAGTAGAGGCTGCGATCAATGCAGCATCCGTGGAAATCGTTGTGTCCCGGTGCGTATTCACTCGCTAATCGCCGTTATCCTGCCGCCGGGATGGAAGGAGACATCGCCGACCTATATATATTAGTGGACCTACTTGGCCACCTTCACGATACCAACCATGAGGGCGAGGAGCCCCGGATGCCCCCGGAGCTACGTGTGGAGTTTGCGTCTTTGGCTCGCCGCCTCTTGAAGTTTTTCCTCGTGGCCGAGACGGCTCATAGAGAGCAGTTCGGGATGGGTGGTGTGACCAAGCCCCCCGCCGTACGTTTCACCTCCGAATCCCCTCTTTCTCGCCATACTAACCCCTCCGTAGGAACGCCAGAACGCGTATTAAGCCCAAAAACAGGACCCTTCGGGGGCCCCTCGCCGTTGGCAACGTCACGGCTTGACTTTCGGCTTCACGCCGTCGATAACACACCGGCAAGCCGGAAGCGATAGTCTGCCTCTTTGAGGTTTGGCGAACATCGAGTGGTGATTGAAGGTTGTATCAATGCCGATATAACAGCATGTGAGTGAGACAAGGTAGAAGAGCATTGTGCGTTCGATTTTGGACCTGGTAACTATCTGGCTCTACACACTCCTCTCGTTCTCATGAATCGATACCAGCATCTCATGCTACGTCCACCGGCACCATTTCCAGGGGCATAGCACTTCCCAGCGGTGCCGGTAACAGCGTTGCGCGTCTCGCCGATTTGGTTATGGCAGTTCTCAACCGAGAACATGGAGCAGTTGGTGCCAAAGGTTTGTTGAAACCAGACCCGAACGACCACCAACAGAGCAATCTATGTCGAGATATCAATACCTCGTGTGTACATACAACCACATCCTCATCAACCACACCCCCTCTCCTCTCTCAGCTGTTATCTTTGTGTGGATCACATGCCGACCAAACTTCCGACCATGACACCGGGAACCAGCTTAGCAGAAGCCATTACCCTGGGCAGTCAGCATGGCGAAGAACCACCTTGGAATATGACCGAGTCTTCCAGATCTTTGGGTTCAAATGCGGAAGTGAATTCTCGTAGCCAAGACACATTTCTTCACCATGATGACAGAGATTAGTCTGCTTGTGACGCGCCTGCACTGAACCAGAGTTTTTCGATCGCCCATGAATGTTCCTTCTTCTCGAGTCATGATCTCTTGATTAATATTTCTCAGCTCAGTTATTCTCGGTACCAGAAAGTAAGACACGCCACCGCGTAAAATTCAGCTCCTGTCGACGTCGGCACGCTTATACCATCGAAGTCTGCATTGTAAGGCCGTGATCTTTTTCGCTAAACGCCCGCAAACTTTACCTTCACACGTCAAATAAACACCATAGACATATCAGAAGAAAGTAAATGCATTCAATTTCAATAAGCATCCGTGCTATCAGATCAGTTGACACATACCACGAGCATTGCACAGGTGTGAAGGGATCATTTTACGGTGTTTAATCGAAAAGATCACGCGCTAACAATTCACTGCAGACAACGACAGTTGTTTCGATTCACGGTTTCTGAATCCGGCCGCTTCAAAGCTCCCAGCAACGAGGATCTGCTTCGAAAGACATGCTCGATACTGATTTCGATGATACTGTATTCAAAGAGCTGAATAGCTTTAGGCTTAGGCTTGGACTTAAGGCTGGGCTTAACATCAGCCCTCAATCCAGATAATCTTTCCAGAGTACAGGCGATGTATCATCGTGCTTTCAAGACCGTGGCATGATGCACATGTCTTGGATGTTGACAGACCAGGAAATCTTCGATCGATCAAAACTTTCTCACCCCAACCGATCTCCAGGGACGCATTGTGTTCTGGATTCGGTAACCCGCTCGTTGTCATTTGCGTGCATGGAAGCCCCTAGACTCAGTTGGGTTAAGCGTGGATCTTTCGGTGGATGCCATAGGCTAATTTCAGGAGGGCATCATGAAAAGGTGGAGCGATGAAGTTCAAACCCCTGGATCACAGCCACATGGCCTTTTTTGTTCGCCAGAGTCAGGGACCACAACTTCAACGATCATCCATGATGACCCCGATCAGGAGCAATACTGTCTCTGCACCATCGACTTTTTTACAGCCCCAAAACATCTTCTCGAAGAATCTTGACAGGGTGACAGGCTGAAAAATTCTTTGGTCATCAATTACGAGGGGTCGCCAAGAGATCTCTTTGGACGGGTAAAATCAACATCGCAACCAATCACAGCAACTGGACGTTGTCCCTGTCGACGATGAAAGGATCATTGACGATCGCTTCCGGCGGGCCCAGGTCGACGAGATCGCGCTGACATAAAACTTGGCAGATCTTGGCTGACGCGCAAACGATCGAGATAAAATGAAACCCTTTCCCACTCCGCATTTTTTTTTGACATTTGATTCTTGTCGCGTGCAAACGGTTTTTTCAGAATCCAGTTTGTCTCGAGAACATCTGTCAATTATCTAGAGTCATCCCTCACCATCACACATCATGAGCGCCGCAGGTATGCCCCCTATTTGGCTCGCCGCAAAAAGACAACAATACTAACATGTGACCGCGACAGGCCCACCACCAGGCGTCGATACCTCATCAGGCGGCGGACCTCCCCCCGGCGTATCAACCTCTCGCGGCGGTTATGTCGACCCGAACTGGCCATTCCCCGGCGGCCCGAACGATGCGCCCGTCATCATCTACGGCTACACACCCTCGTTTGCGCTCGCCCTGTTAGCGACGATTCTGTTCTGCATCTACTTCATCGTGCACCTCTTCCAAGTTATCCGCCATCGAACGGCATACTTTTGCACATTCCCGATCGGTCTCGGCTTCGAAATCGTCGGCTACATCGCCCGGTGTCTGTCCGCCAAAGTCAACCCGTACAACCTAATCTATTTCATCCTGCAATATTTCTTCATCGTCACGGCACCGGTCTTCCTCGCGGCAGGTATCTACGCCATTCTCTCGGCCTTGATCAACCGCATGGGAAGACAGTACTCGCTTCTCCCGCCCAAGATCATCCTCTGGATCTTCATTACGTCGGATGTGATTGCGACCGTTACACAGATCGCCGGTGCTGCATTGATTGGTGTAAAGCAAAAGAGGAGAGAGGACCCGACTTCTGCGAACAACATTCTGCTGGGCGGTCTCGCGTACCAGGTCTTTGCCATTGGCATCTTCATCATTCTCTCGGCCGTGTTTATCTGGAGGGCCAGGGCGCAAATCAGACACGCCGGACTTACGCTCTTCATTGCCGCTTTCTCGACTGCTACGCTTCTCATTTACCTGCGTACCGTCTTCCGTCTGGCCGAGACAGCCGAGGGTCTAGGTGGCACTCTGTCGACCAGGGAGGTTTACTTTGGCACATTGGAGTTCTTGCCCGTGGTGTTGGCCGTTCCCCTGCTGGCCGTCTGGCATCCTGGGCGGTGTGTTGGAAGCAAGATCTCCGTTTCCGAGAAAGATCCAAATGCGATGGTAGAGCTGAACTCGAGAGGTTGAGGTCATTTCCTTTGTTTATTTTCAAATTGTGTTTTTCGTTGCATCAGCGGAGCGGAGTTTGGTCAGTGATACCTGGGGGTGTGGCAGATAGAATGGCAGATATACCAGAAAATGTAATGTCTATTCTCTCAGCCCTCTATCCTGTTTCTAAGCACACAGGTTGTCTGGTTCGATATTCCAAGGGTAAATGAGCTATATCCCCGCTTCGTCGCTCTTACAAACCGGCAACCCCCTCGCTCAAGTTCTCAGCCATTTAGCCGCACGCGGGCTGCAGAAGAAACGCCGGCATCTGCTCTGGAGTCTGTATATCTACACTGAAGTACTCATCTTTCCAGTTCTGGTCTCCATATTCTTGATACCTCCACCGCCATGACCATGAAGCTCACCCTCGCAGCCGCCGTGGCGCTGGCATCAACCGCAGCAGCAGCCTGCGACAGAGCAACGCTCGACGAAACTGCACGCCGCTACATCACCGCGCAGTCTCTGGCACAACCCAAATACATCCGCGCCCTGGCAGAAGAGACCACGTACATCGAAAATGGGAAACCAGCCAACATCTCAACTGGCATCCTTTCCCAAGCTCTGAAAATCGACCACAGCCGCACCATCCACGACACGACCAACTGCGGCACTTACACAGAACTCATCGTTACCGACCCAAAACACTATGTCATTGGCACGCAAACTTACCTCGACGCCAACACCACCAAAATCACCAAAATCGAGAGTCTCGTCACGGACAAGGACGACTGGCTGTTCAACGCGCAGCACACGCTGTACTACGCCCTGCAAGAAAACTGGGACGTGATCCCCGAAGCGAAACGCAATTCCCGCCAAGTAATCCAGGCCGCAGCCGATGCGTACCTTGACCTCTTCCAAAAGGGGTCAGGGTCAATTGCGGTTCCCTGGGCAGACAACTGTCGCCGGCTCGAGGGGGGTCTGTACACAGCTCCGGGGGACACGTGCAACAGCGGGGTGCCTTCGGGTGTGGACTTGGTCAACCGACGATATCTGATCGACGAGAGTTTGGGTGTTGTGGAGGTTTTTCTGAATTTTGGCGGGCCGACAGGACTGCCGGACAGCCACGAGTTTCGAATTGAGGGCGGAAAGATCAGATATGTGCATACCATCACGGTTTGCGCCGAGTTCAACTGTGGGTTTGGGGATCCGCCTGCGCAGCTGAGTGAGGACTTGGGGTGGTGATGAGAGGACTTTCTCTCTGTCTCTGGACCAGAATTGACCTAGGTTAACGACCCATTACTACCCACGGTAAACATGCATAAGCCTTTTTGACGTTGCAAAGTCTGTTTTGAAGAAATATCACCTGCCCGTTTTGGATGTAGTGGTTGTGTGGATTAGAGTTGAAGGGTACGGCGGGTATAAGTGGGGCCTACCCAGTGTTGACATCATCGAACTGACGTTATCTTGACGACACGACGAACAGCTTAGATTCAGTTCAAAATAGTTTCAAAATACCTATTACAACAGACATTTACAAACTACCTAAATCTCACCGTTGCATTGTCACTTCAGTCTTTCCAGACCATCATGTCACCCACAACCTCCAACCCCCTAGCATTCGCATCCTGCTCCATCGGACTCCCTCGTCACACACTCCATCAAAAAATAGAAGCCATCCGAGCCGCCGGCTTCAAGGGCATCGAGCTCTCCTTCCCAGACCTACTGTCCTATGCAAAGCTGCATTTTTTCAAAGACGACATAGCAGAAGACGATTATGACACCCTCTGCGAAGCCGGTAAAGCCGTCCGCGAGCTCTGCAAGAACCACGAACTAGCCATCATGGTCCTGCAGCCATTTTCCAACTTTGAGGGTTGGCCTCGCGGGAGCAAAGAGCGAGAAGAAGCCTTTACCAAGGCAAAAGGGTGGATCAGGATCATGGAGGCCGTCGGCACCGACATGCTGCAAGTGGGCTCGACCGATTCCGACCCCAGCAGAATCTCTTCTTCGTTTGACGACCTCGCCTCCGACCTCGCCGAGCTGGCAGACATGCTAGCTGCCCACGGCTTCCGGCTGGCGTACGAGAACTGGTGCTGGGCAACTCGTGCGCCCACCTGGAGGGATGTCTGGGAGATTGTCAAAAAAGCCAACCGCCCGAACATCGGACTTTGTCTGGACACGTTCCAGACGGCAGGAGGGGAATGGGGGGACCCGACCACGCAGTCTGGACTCGTTGAGTCAAATGTCACGCCGGAAAATTTGTCAAAGCAGTACAAGACAAGCCTCGAGGCGCTGACGGCAACGGTGCCTAAGGACAAGATCTTTTTCTTGCAGATTAGCGACGCGTACAAGATGACACCGCCGATTGCGGATGAGGTGAAGGAGGGGCTTAGACCGAGGGGGAGATGGAGCCATGATTACAGACCTCTACCGTGAGTTGTTCATTGTCTTCCAATCCCTTTCCGCGTGTTCCGAAACAGAAGAAATTCCCCCTATGCCGAAGGAACCGAATTCGTGTTTTTCGGGTTCGGGTTTGGAAATGTCTTGGATACTGGACGACAGCGTGGAGGGCGATCTCGCTTGCTTTTCGTAGAATTCTTCCAAGAGTGTCTCAGTCTTGGGTTTCCCCAGACATGTCTCATTTTCGGTTCGACCACTGTTTAACCCCAGCTGACCGATTTGTTTCCCAGGTTCGATGGAGGTTACCTGCCCATCGCGGGCTTTCTTCACGCCGTCTTAGCGACCGGGTTCCAGGGGTGGGTGAGCATCGAGGTGTTTGATGGGAAATTCGAAGAGAAATACGGCAATGACCTCAACAAGTTTGCAAAGAAGGCGATGGAGGGATATCAGGCACTACTGCTCAAAGAAGACCGATAGACTTGAAAAAAATTAATTGTTGCTGATTGGATGATGGAAAGATAAAAAAGATAAACCATGTGTAACCACCCCCCAATTCCCAGTATTTTCACATCCACGCCCCCCCCTCCTCCCATCCCTGTGTTTTCCTGGATCCAATCCCCTTGCGTGAAATACAAACAAGCTCAAAAAGTGAGCGTTACACAACATCAACATCGACAAATTCTCTCGTCACCAAGTCGTACCAAAAACAACCTTCTTACTCTTGCAGGTTGCAGAACTGCTGAGTGCAAACACCACCAGGGGGAGTGCAGATGCCGCAGCTCGAGTTGCAGCAGACGTTGCCCTGGGCGCAGAGGGTCTTTCCACACTTAACCTGTGTGGATAGTGGCGATGATGATGGGGCGGCGCACAGCTCCTTGGTGCAACCTTTGCCGGGAGCGACGCAGTAGCCGCAGGACGAGTTGCAGCACTCTTGTCCGAGGGGGCAGACGGTAGGACCACAGGTGACGGGGGTAGGGGCGGGAAGCTCGACGACGGGGGACTCGCAGATTTGCTGCGTGCACATCATGCCCGGCTTGACGCACATGCCGCAAGAGGCGTTGCAGCAGGTGAGACCTTCAGCGCAGACGGTGTTGCCGCACACCTCGCCCTTGGGAGCAGCAGCAGCAGGAGCGGGAGCAGGCTCAGCAGAGCGTTCGCAAACTTGCTGCGTGCACATCATGCCCGGCTTGACGCACGTGCCGCAAGAGGCATTGCAGCAGGTGAGACCTTTAGCGCAGACGATGTGGCCGCACACCTCGCCCTGGGGGGCATCGGGCACGCACACGGCCGTGCCAGCGAGGACGGCGCAGGTTGTGTTTTCGCGGCACCGGACGAGGGAACAGTCTGCAGGGGCGCGGGCATCGAGGACGTTGATCGGGTTGGCTGTGACTCCGAGGGAGAGGGCAAAGAGCACGAGGGCCCGGGTGGAGAGGCGGATATAAGACATTTTGTTTGTGTGTGTGTGTGTGTTTATTGATTGTTTGTCAATATATAAAAGGGGGTAGTAGTAGAGACTAGAGCTTGAGAGTCGATAATGATGATGATGATGATGGTGAAGACGCAATTCCACATGACCAGCGAGAGCTGCTTGATATAGACTCGGAAGTCCAGGGGGGAATTCACATGTAAGCCCCCTTTCGGGTCAGCATTCATTCGGACCGGATGTCAAAGTCAAAGTTTGTCAACGGAATGTGTAAAAGTCAAAGCAGGAGAAGTGCGCGCCCAGCCAGGCCCAGCCCATCCATCATACCACATTACCTAATTTGAAGTCTTCTGACAGCTCGACGCCGTCGTAGGAAGCGTACTATAGTGGATATACGACCATACTAGAAATAGAATGATCGACACGACCCCCTGCGAGCCCTACCAGGTTTTAAGTCTAGACATGCGTTAGACATGCGAGTTTGACAGGACTTGTAAAAGAGTTTTTTCAATAAATCCATATAGGCTAAGGTTTTTTTGTTTGGCGAGATGGGGCCGAGACCGTACTAGGAGACGGAGGTAGCAACCGAGGGATTCATTAGGGATGGCGATGCAACCTCAGGCTCCTGCTCCAAGAGAGACATCATGTCAGGTTTTTTTTTTTTTTTTTTGGCGGATGGACTACCCGAGAAACCAAAAGAAAAACTAAAAAAGGGGGCGAATTTGAAAAGTCAGTCAGTCAGTTCACTGAAAAAAGGCGTCCTGTGAGATTGCACACTGTGAACTAGGTACCAAAAAATATGAGACAGTGGTTCGCGGAAGATGAGCCCGGCGGACATCGTTTACGTGCGTAAAGATTCGATGCCTCATTTCAATTTTGTCTACACACCAAAAAGTTTAGTGTTGTAGATCCTAGCTATATAGATAGAGCCTAGCCTCACCTCAACACATATAGACGAGTCCGAACTCTCTAACGTTGTTTTTTTTTCCTTCTCCCCATAAAAAAAAGTCTTGTCGCCATCGTCAATGATGCCAAGCAATCCGTCTACTCCGCTCCGCGGCCC
Source organism: Podospora australis (assembly GCA_033296905.1). Taxonomy (NCBI): domain Eukaryota; kingdom Fungi; phylum Ascomycota; class Sordariomycetes; order Sordariales; family Podosporaceae; genus Podospora; species Podospora australis. The sequence continues at coordinate 187,572 of MU864395.1, read as the reverse complement.
GCCTCATGTTGTACAACAATAATCCACTTCTCCCAAGACAATAGTTTGTTTCTCTCTGTTTCTGTCGCGGAAACTAACTGATGTCAATCCTTTACGACATTTCATACGGGGACCTGCTTGCGAGCGAGCGAGCGAAGCAAACCTTGCTTTTTGCTTGCTTTTGCATGCACATGCTATCCGTTGCCGCCCGGGTCCCATCGTGATGATCGGGGTTTTTGTGCCTCCCGACACACGAACCAAAAGCATCAATCCTGTCTAGGGGGCATCATCGCTTCCCGCATTTCCTGGCGGTTCTCCTCCTCATCCTCCCCTCCCAACCGGAAATGGAATTCCTTCGTTCCACCAAACGACTCCGTCCAAGACGGATTCACGGGAAGAATACCCCGCAGTATAACAACAACGAAAGGGGGGCTGGTCAAGGAGGGTGGTGGTGGTGGTGGTGGGTGGATAGGGACATGGTGGTGGGATGATGATGATGGTGATGATGATGAAAGTCAAGACGGATGTTGAATCCCCAATAGGGTAAGAAGAGGCACTTGTGACAACTAACGCCAAAAAGAGTTCGCATGCAGAACAAGACAACAAAGCAGCCGTCCATCCGAGCCGATAACGGGTAGTGAGGTAATGGAGAAAAGGGAAGGGGAAGGGAAGGGAACTCCAGATATTGTTGTTGTCGTTGTTGTACGCCCGTTCCACGCGCCCCCCCGGGGGGCAAGACAGCACGCGACACACACATACACACACACACACACACACACACACACACACACACACACACACACACACACACACACACATACACACAACACCAACACACTGGCAGACAATGGCAGATAACACAAGCGGCAACACACCTCGATTACACCCACGAGCGAGCATTGCAGTCGAGCAGGGGTGTCGAGGTTAACCCATCAAGATCTGTGACACCATGCCCCCCCAATATCTCTTTGGGAAACACTCTCTTTCCATCATCTCTGACCGGTGACGGTCTGAATGCGGCGGGAGGGAACTAGCATGGATGAGGGTGGTGACATGAACTCTCTCTCTCTCTCTGGACGGGAGTCCATATTGAGTAAACATTGAAGCACAAGGAGGCGAAAATCAAGGGAGGGCAAGTGCAGGTAGCTACACTATCACCGACGGAAGGACATCGACAGCACACCGCCGCCCCTTCAGGGAAAAGGTCGGGTTCAACTCGAGGGAGAGAAGAGCGAGAAGAGAACAAGATGCATTGGTAATGCATGTTTTGGGGGGACGAACCCATCTATTCGGCACAGTTTGACAAGACAAATTGCCTTTTAGAATTTTTTTTCTGGTTCTTCACGGCGGCAAGCAAAGTAAGAGGCTGGTTATGTTCTCTATTGCGGGTTTCTTTTTACTACACCTCACTGTTGATGTATCAATATTTGTCAGGGGGGTTAAATTTGGAATGATTTGATAGCTGCATTTCCCGTTGATATTAACATCATCGAACTCGAGGCAGAATTGACTTAAAAGAGACTCGAGGAATCTGGAGTTCGCCGACACTACTTGCCATCATCATCACCATCATCATCCCATTTGTCTCCTGTCTTTTCTCGTCTGTTTTACCAAAAAATAGAAAAAAACATCACATCGGCAGAGTCCGTCCAGTCGTCATCCTAATTTCAAACCCAAAAGTTCTCAGGGACTGTATTGCCACGACCTTGACTACCACCCGACCCAGTCACCCGGGTCCGGTACTGGGCTGTTTCCCCCCCCCCCCCCCCGAAAGGAGAAACTGCCCACATTCAGAAAGACAGACCGACAGACACGCCAGTAGGGCACGTCTTTCACAATGGGTTCTGTCTCTTACCCCTGCTCGGGGAGGTTCTCTCAGTCGGCCGAGGTAAACACCACCTCGACGGGGCAACCGCCACGGCGGCAGCAATACCCAGACCAACCACATCGTCAACCGCGGAATAGAGAATTCACCGAGGAATCCAGCGAGCTCAAGAAACCACAATCTGGCCTGGTGACAGTTCGCGATGCCGACTCGTTGAGCATCACGTCCGATGGCTCTTCGGAGACCGAGACGACACTGCACTCGACCAGATACCCATCTCAACAAGAACTCCCAGTCAAACCGCCACCGCCATCCTATCCCACCACCACCCACTTCCCTCCCAAGCCCCCTCTCGTGTCTGCCAACTCCTGCTCCTCCATCAGCACCGACTACTCTTGGTCACTAAAGTCCCTCAAAGACGAGAAGCCGTCAGAGAAAACAGAATGGAAGCGCGGCCCCGGGTTCTGGCGGTGCTTCACGGCCGTGTGCGTGCCAATCCTGCTGTCCGCATTTGAAGGCAGCGTCGTTAGCACCGCGCTGCCCACCATCTCTTCCGCTCTCGAACTCGGCGCCAACTCTTCCTGGGTGGCCACGGCGTTTTTGCTGGCGTCCATTGTGTTCCAGCCCCTCTTCGGCCAGCTCGCCGATATCTGGGGCCGGCGACCGCTGATGATGACGGCCGTTGTCATTTTCGGCGCCGGATCCGCCCTGTCCGGGTGGATGAACACCCCCGTCGGTTTGATTGGCGGCAGAATCGTTCAGGGCATTGGGTCCGGCGGCATCGATCTGTTCGCTGAACTCATCCTCTGCGATATTATTCCTCTCCAGCGAAGGGGCCACTATGTCGCCATCAAAGCCGCCGTGTACGCCCTCGGAACCACCGTCGGCCCGTTGCTGGGAGGCGTGTTCGCGCAACGAGACTGGCGGCTCTGCTTCTGGATCAACATCCCCATCTGCCTGGTGGCGCTGGTCATGATGTTTTTCTGGCTGACGCTGCACAACGGGTCTTCCCTCCAGAAATGCACGTTCCGGCGGAAGTTGGGCCAGGTCGATTTCTTGGGGATTGGTCTCTTGACGGGCAGCGTGATATTAATACTTTTCGCCCTCACCACCGGCGGAGTGCTCAAGGGGTGGGACTCACCTTTTATCGTCGTCTGCCTGACCGCTGGCTGCCTCGGGATTGCCTCGTTTGTGTTCTGGGAGCGGTGCACGGCCTGCACGCACCCCATCATGGCGCCCCATGTGTTTTCGAACCGGACCACCATCGCCGCGTTTGTCATCACTGTCATCCACGGGTTCATCACTTACGGATTCCAATTTTATCTGCCGCCCTTCTTCCAGGCTGTGCTGGGCTCGACGCCGACGGAGTCGGGCGTTTTGATCCTGCCCTGCACCTTGACGATTGTCATCATGGCTTCTCTCGGTGGGCCGTTGCTGGCAAAGTTCGGGCGGTACAGACTGATGCACCGTGTGGGGTTTGTGCTCATGGTCGCCGGCTTCCTGCCCTGTGTTGTGCTGAAGGGATCCAAAGTCACGGGTCTCTGGATCTTTTTCTCCTTTCTGGTCGGTCTAGGGTCTGGTGTCATCGTGTCCACCACTCTGCCGACCGTGTTGGTCCAGTTGACGGACAGAGAGAACGCTGCGGCAACGGGGTCGTGGGCATTCCTCAGAGGTCTCGGGTCGCTTCTCGGTGTGGCCATCCCCAATGCGGCGTTCAACGCTCGGTTTACATCGTGCCTGCAGTCCATGACCGATGTCTTTATCAAAGGCGAGTTGAACGCCGGTCAAGCATACGAGCACGCCTCGGCAAATTTTATCAGCTCTATCGCAAGCCCCGTCGTTCGACAGCAGGTGGAAGAGGCGTTTGTGTCGAGCTTTCGGCTTGTCTGGGGTATCTTCCTGCTCTGCGCCATTTTTGGGGCAGCCGTTACATTCATCGAGAAGCATGTCGCTTTGCGAAAGGAGTTGGACAGCGAGTTTGGTCTCAAGACGAAGGAACGGGTGGTCGATGTCAACGTGTGATGACGTTCTGGACTAGACGATGGTGATGATGGTCAGTAAAAGGGATGGTGGTGATGATGACAGTTGTTGGATAGGGCATGAATAAAAGTAACAGACAGGGACACATCACTGGAGTTTTTCGCAGGCGGCTGTTCTTTGTAGTTTTTTCTTCTGGATTTGGGTTCCATTTTAGCGCTCTCGACATGTTATACAGTTTTTTGTCCGCGCGGCGTTTTGGTTGTAACCGGAGTCCTGTTTTGATACTTTCTGGGATAGGTGCATTTTCTGGGTGGCAACAATAATTAGGTACTGTAATGGATTTAGAGAAAATTAGGTCTCGAACAAACTTCTGGCTGTTCTAAAGTGAGAACCAGTGTTTGAAATTGATGTCTCCTCTTCTTGGGTGCCAGTGACCTCGGTGCTGTTCTCAGACAGTCAGGCTCGCTCAGCTGGGAGTGCCCCCATTAAAAGACATAGAAGGAACGGCCTGAGTTTTCTGATCTCTTCACGGAACTTGGGCTTCTCGGTTTCTCTTGATGACCCAAGATCGGAGGTGTCGAGTCCTATCTCTCTCACTTTCTCCTCCGGACCGGTCTTATCAGAGACAACTTCCTTCTCAGATTAATGTCGGCAAGCTTTCGCACAGCTGACCAGAGGAAACCTCACAAACGATATCCAGGCGCTAAAAAGTGAGGCAATACACATTTGGAGATATACATTCAACCCCACCATCACCATGACTCCTCTCTTTTTACCTCAACTTTGGCAGTCACTCGTGAAGTAAACAGAACGAGAACCGCCACCCAAACCACCACTCATTCCTCTTCCCATCAAGATATGTGAATAATGGGGAGTTAGGGTGTGATATTTTCGTTGGACGCCTTCAAATAAACCATTTACACCTGCAAATTCTATTAGAATGCATTAACTGATTTAATACACGAATACCCATTTGAACTTGAATACGTCTACCAATTTTTTTATACACCTATAGTGTTTATTTGAATGCGTAGAAGGCCGAGTTGGCACTCATGTAGCGGAAAAGATCATGTATGCCCCCCAAAAAGATTAGTCCCCATTATTCTACCATAGTCCAGTGCTATTCTCAATTTCCCATCGCCTGATCACTATCAAACACCCCGCAAAGTCATCACGAGACTTCACGACCGGGATCTGGGGCTCCATCAATGCCAGATCTAAGATGTGTTCAGCTTGGCGTCTACACATTTAACCCAGGGTTGGCGCGGAACTTGAACTTGCTACGAATAATTACTAGGTCTGCGCCTGGGCCTTATTGTACGTACGCATGCACGCACTCATCCGCGGTTCGAATAGTTGCGCGTGAACATCTTAAGCAGACGCAAGAACCCCTGCGGTATGTGTGCATATCGGGCATGCAAAAGTCTAGACACGTAGCAACCGACTAGGCGGTGAGTGTGTCAAGTGAGGGGGGGCCACATCCCTGACTGGCAGCCAATGACTTGCATCAAAACCCCGCGGAGGGGGAGGGGTAACTGTTCTTGCTGCTGAGGGGGAATGCTCATGATGATTCATATCTCTTATTTCTGTGTCGTGAATGAGTTAAAGTCAGGAGGATGGTGAAAGCTAGTAATAGAAAGTAAACAATCACATCGAGTATGAAAGGGAGTCATCGGGTGGCAACAATGTAAGTGAATGCCGTCCTCGCATGTCACGACTTGTCCTTGGACCCCGCATATCACATCCCGACCCGACTACGCCAAACAGGGGTCAGGATTGGATAGCCTGTCAGGCGCCCAGGGGAAAGAAGTAGGTGCGGGTGGGTGCAGATGGTATTGGCTGCTGGTTGTCGTATATAGTTTGGATTCACGGCGGGCATCTGTTGTAAGCGTCTGATCCACCTCATCTGGTAGGGCCAACGAGCAGTGCAATATCATTGACAACAAGGCGGTCTGCCAGCAAGTCATCAGCGATATTGCGCCATGAAATGTACCCTTTGAGGCGGTCAGCGATGCCCGATATTTCTCTTTGCCAACTCTTATCTGATCACTAGCCGAGAGGGGCGTTCGGTTGATCACCACCCCCTTTCGCCATGTTAGTAATGGGGACTCATTCAAATATGACCCGGTGTCCCTGGATATATAAGGCAACCTACCCCTGACGATTCCATTCCTGATATTCTCTTCTCTTCTCTTCTCCTTTTGACTACATCTCGTGATCATCCGTATACCACTTCCAAGTTCCAACCCTCTAAAGCAAGTTACACATACCCAAATCCATAATGGCCGCAGCAGTCGCCGTCCCCCTATACGCCATCACCAACGAGCTAGGCGGGGTCCTCCCACCCAGTGCCCTCTCCAACAACTCTCCCCGCCATGGCCGGTCCCGGGGCATGAGCTTCAAGAGCGGCCCTCGTGCCAGCGGCCGTCGCTACAGCGTGGTTGAGGAGCGAGACTCCTCCATCGCCAAGGCCCTCATGTTCGTCATCAAGCGCGCCGTCCAGCACGAGGAAGCACAGGAAGAAGCCGAGACACCTACGGGCGAGTATCTTGTCGCCGACGCAGAGGGCTGGATCCCCGTCAGCGATTTGGTACGTCTTTTCCCCCTGCTTGTCTTTGAATCTTACACCATTGCATTGACTGATACACCATCACAGCTCACCCACTCCAGAATTGCAGAATTCAACACCGACCTGGCCGACGTCCAGCGGGTCGTATCCAGCGCCATCAAAGCGCGGTTTGAGCTTCGCCAGACACCAAACACCAACGCCAACGACTCCGCGTCATGGCAAATCCTCCGCATCACCACCAAGTCGGAAGAAATTGCTGCCAGCAACCCCGTCTCAGTAGGCGCCAAACTCACCGCAGACGACGCGGACCTCCCCGAGTTTGTTGTCTACGAGACTTCCTACCAGCGATACCCCCTCCTCCTAACCCTGGGAGCCATAACCCGCGCTCCCGGCGGCGCAGAGTACCACTCTTTTGTCCCGGTAGACGAGTCAAGGCAGCAAGTGGGTGAAGCAGCGGAAGTGAGCGTGTGGATCCACCTCAAGTCTGCGCTACAGGCTGATAGCAAGATCACTTGGAGGAGGAGTGACACGGGTTTGATTATTACGTCCGACGAAGTGCCCAAGTCGCTGTGGAAGAAGGCCGTGGCGAGGAGGCCAGGTATTGGGCTCTTGTTCGAGGATGGAGAGGTCAAGAAAGATGTTCCTGCTGGTTTGAGGGGTAAAGCTGCCAAGGGCAAGGGCAAGAAGGGCGACCGGGCCAGCTTCAAGCGGGATGGAAGCGGTGATGACTCTGCTAGCGGTAGCGAGGAGCAGGAGGAGTAGGCTGAATTGACTGCTGGTAGATCATATTGGGCGCAGACAGCTCTTATAGACCATGGATTTCACGAAGTTAATGAATACGGTAACTTACAATCATGTTCAGGCCCAGAGTCCCGGTGACATAGAGGCGACTTTTGCTGGTGGAGAGGATAATATGCTGTTCATCAGACGGGATCATGGGAGAGCACGAAGTCCAAGAAGATGACAAGACTATACGGGATAATATATGTTAGCTGGCTCGATTTCAAACCAGCGTCAGAGAAGGTTAACTTACAGATGCCACTATTTAGACAGATGACATCATTGTCATGGGTAAAGTCATACATCTCGGATATCGATGTGTCGATGCCCTGCATTGTCAGTCAGTTCGGTTCTGATTCGAGCGGGACGTTTCACCTTGCTCTCTCTTCGAGCGCAGCGAGGCCTGGGGGTTTGGGGGCTTGCCCTCATAAATGCCACACTCCCCCTGATAATCCAAGATCTTCGTAGCTGATAGACTTCCCACGAAAAAAAGCATAATGTATAGTGTAAGAAACCAAAACTCAATTCGTATACAGTTGACTTTTCAGGTTCGTCCCCAATGCCAAAGCCAACTCCTTCCCCAGGGTATCAGAACTATCCAAAACTCAAAAACTCAAAAACTATACAAAAAGGTCGAACTAGAATCCCGCCGGAAGCCCCTGCAGCTTTGTCTTGCTGCCTCCGCTACCTTTGTTCCCACTCCGGAGCTGAGCAGAGTACTCGCTCCGCTTCCGAATCATAAACGCCAGTCCCAAGAGCAAGTCCGTGCTCTTGTCCTTCTCCTTTCCGGTATTAGTGTTATGCAGCAGCGGCCTCATGACCCTGCCTGCGAGCCTCTCGGCCGTCATCTCGTTCTTGTCTGCGAGGTCCGCGATATCACCCCACATGTTCAGCAGCAGCTTGAAGAGCGCCCGCTCGGGCCCCTTGATGCCCATCATGGACTCCTCCCAAAAGTCGATGCCCTGGTCAATCCGCAGAGCCATGGACCCAGCAACGGTGGCCTGCTTGCTCAATTTGACCCAACGCTTCGCCAGAGACTCGGGGATCAATGGCTTGGGGAGTTCGTTGAGGAAGACGAGGATCAAATCGGCGGCATCAAACACAGTGTAGTCCCTCCAGTCCAACATCTTGCCGTAACCAGTGTCGGCAGACGAAAAGATCTCTTTGAGAGCGGCCACCCGCTGAAAATCGCCGTCTTGGCCAAACACGTGCGGAATGTCCAGGCCCATGTCTTTGATGTAGTACACGCACCGCAAGATGCAGAGGGGGTAATCTCTTGCGCCGCGACCACCTCCGGAGCCGCCCGTGTCGTGGGTGGTGGATGCCAAGCCCTTTGCCACGCGCATAGAGTTGGCCAATGGGACGCCAAAGACATTGCCAGCAGTGGCAGCTTCAACAAGCTCAGCCGCCGATGGTGACAGGGGATTGGACGACTGCTTGGATCGGAGACCCAACCGGGAGAAAGCTGAACCAAGTCGTGAACCAGTACGTCTCCCGCTCGTGGACTCTGCACGCGGGCTGCTGGGCGGGGAAAAGTTCATGAATGACGAGCTGGTGGCGGTGGGCGGGCGGTTGATTTCGCGAGCCATGGAAGGCGGTACGCTGCTGGGTGGTGGGACTCCAGGCCTGGGATTCTCAAACACTGAGCATTGGGACTGGTTCATCCCGCTGCTTCTCCGAGAGTCGGAACGATACGAGTGGGAATCACTTTGGCTTCCGTGAGAGGAGAGCTCAGTACCGGCAGTGCGGTACCCTAGTTGAGAAGGGTGCTCCGAGACGGGGTACAGGGAAGCTGAATGTGGTGGTGACCCGAAGCTCCAGATACGGGAGTCCTTGTGGTGGGTCGTGGTGCTGTTACTGGCGCTGCTGTTGCGGGAAGCTATACTGCTGCCGCCAGCATTAGAGACTGACCCGTGGTAGTTGCTATCCGTGTCGCTTGGGCTGTGGCGGTGGTGCGGATGTTGGTGGTGGTTAAAGCTTGTAATCGCAGGAGACTGTGCGAGGCGAGACGACGACCTTGGTGGTGGAGGCGGGACGCGGCCGCGAACATCTCGGGTCGGCCTCGTACCGTTTGGTGGCATTTCGTGGAGCTCGCCAGAGAACTCGTCCATCTCGTCAAAGAATGTGCCGTCAATGGACCTGCCTACCGGCAACTCCTGACTCGAGGGTTTTATCCTAAGAGGCGGTGGGCTCTGTGATTGCTGGTATTGCTGCTTTGGAGAAAACGAGTGTTCGTCGTAGCCCATCTCGATGGCGCTGTCCGGAGCCTCCCCGGCAGAGCTCGGTGCCTTGAGCGACGGAGACTTTGTGGTCGGCAGTTCATGTAACTGTTGTTTACTTTCTGCTTTTCGTGTTGGTGGCGCAGACAGATTCGCATACTCCCGCAAAGTGTCGAAATACTGTTGCAGTGTTGTGAGCGCCCTCGTCTGGCGCATCTCTGGTTGGGGCTCATCGGTGACGGCGATAATCCTTGCAGCCACGTCTGCCAGTTCGTCGACATCGGGGTCGTCCTCGTTCGTCTGGGGTTTGCTCCTGGAGAGGCGTCAGAAAAGCAACAGACAAGAAGATTAAAAACAACAACGTACGCTCCCACAAAGTCCACCGCCAACCCCAGCGCCACATTGTATCGGCCGAGTGTCCAATGTAACCTGTTGATGTGATCGCGACTCGCCTGCCAACGCGACTTCTTGTCTACCCTCGACACGCCCGGCCGGTTCAGCACGGCTATGCATCCTTCGAGCTCGTTGATGAGGGTGAGACAGCAATCGAGAGCGCTTGGGGTCTGCTCGGCGAGAAAGGGCGGGAAAGAGGCGGCATCGTCGCGGAGGATCTCGAGGACGCCGTCGAGGGAGTGCAATTCACTGGAGATGGTGTCTAGTTCCGACCGTGATTCGCGCACCTCTCGCACAAACTTGCTGAGCGCAACAGAGGTTCTCGCGATGGCATTGCTGGCCGCAAAACACCCTGTGTTCATAGATCTGTCATTGTTCCGTCAGTACCCGTCTCCGCTGATCGGCGACACCATTGTCATGTGGCGATCCGTGGTGGATGTTGTGGATTGTGATGTTTATTGTCTGGGGGAACACTGCTTACACCCAATCCAGCCGCTGTCCGGCGCTGGCTTCCATGATTCGTGGCTGTCAGGTCTGGTCCCAATTGAATGGTTAGGTGTGTACGACGGATCGCCCAGTTCCAGACGCGGGATATCTGGCGGTTTTTACTTTTCGAGAAGGAAAAAGAGGCAGCACGTCAGGCCAGAGATTCGGCCGATATGTTCGAAATAGGTGAGTAGCATCACACATTTCAGGTTGCACCCTCGCCACAACAACTCGCATCTCGGCCATTGCAGACCGACCACCCTGTTGAACTTGGCTTGATCCTTTTGCCGGGGGGTGGGTGGTGAGAGGGGGCCCGGGGAACCACTGGAGGGATCCATCAGCACCAACGCTTCGTGCGGCCCCTGTCAATCACCAGAAAGTCCCCCACTCCAGCCAGCGGTCCATCAGCGCACGACATCCAGTCGAATGATGGCCAACGGGACCTCCAGACGCGCTCAGAGAGGACCGTCATCTCGTTTGGAGGAAAAGAGAAAAAACCGTTGGGTTGCAGCGACCTTCCGCATTCGATTCCGAATGATGTCTCCAAGATTCCAAGCGGTCGTTTTGGCAGAGCGGAAAAAGTCGACAAAATGGAAGGCCAACCGACCGACGAAAGAGGAGAGGCGGCCCGGGGGCCTTGAAGCGCAGGTGCGCAGGCCCAGGAGCAATCACCCTGGCAGCTTACCAGCGCTCGGACTGCCGATTTGGTGACCCACCTCCGAGAGAACCCTCTTCGACCCTTGGAGAATTATAAGAATGCTGGAGGGATCCTGACGGCGGAGCTTCTTGTCAATCGGTTCCCCAGTTGCTGTGAAGTTGATGATGCCTGGAATGCGGGGAGGGACCCGAACAGGAAGAGGCGGGGTAAAGAAGGTTGAGCGACCGAGGAGGCACACCCGTAACCTTAGCGCTGGGAAATGTCTTGCATGTGGTAGTGCCCCGAAGAATACTTCTGGAAGACAAACATGTGAGACATCATTGATACCGAGAAGGATTGTCACGAGCTTCGTCTTTCTCTTCTCTCTTTGCTCTCTGCAGTTAGGTCTCGTTTGCGGCCCCATTCTCAGCAGCTCCATAGGGCCGATGCCACTCACCAAAAAATCGTCCCCTAATTCTAAAAATCAGCGAGGTTGCACTGTCACATCGGTAAAACTCCGAGGTGGAGCGCCAGGAAGTCAGAAAAAAGTCAGGAAGTCTTTGCGTGAGCACTCGGTGCGTCTTGACACCAGGGGTTTCTCTGGTCAGTTTTGGATGAGCGAAATGAAACAAACCGTTCTGTGGTTGCTTGCTCACGGACCTCTTGACGCCATCACCGGCTGACGGCACACTGCATCCGCTTGCCGTCTGCGTCGGAGAGTTAAGAAAACTGTCAAGCCTTCTCGAAGAATCGCGATTTGATCGTGCCATGGTTTGGGTTGAATCACATGATGTGTTTTCTCATGTATCGTCTCGAAGCAATCCCTTCTGCCGTATCAACGTCTTCATCAACTCGACGCACCTCTGATCACCCATTCGGGCCTCATGTTGCGCACAGCTGCACTAGTGCGGGGTGAGATTAATTGGAATGTTTCATGTCGCATCCAGAGTGGTTCTCTCTCAACCGTCTCTCTCCACCTGCCATCATCACGGAGCCCCACGGGTTTGCAAGAGAGAAACGGGATAGCTTCATCACTCAGCGTCACATTTTCTCACTTTTCCGATGGACTGTCATCTCATCTCAGAGGGAACTTTGACTGCATGCAACTCTGCCTGCATTGGCAGCTTCATTTTCATCCATTCGCCAATTCGCAATCTCTTCACCTTCGACATCATGGATGAGCGGATCACACCCCCTCAGCTGACCGGCAACGTTCAAGTCTTCTTCTGCGTGCGAACCAGAAAACACCCCCAACTGTCATGTTGAGGGATCAAGCGCTCAGTTCGCCAGCAAAGGTTTCGGTCGAAGAAGATAACACCAAAGCCAAATATCCGGATCCGTCTCCCGCCTTTTCTTGGTCGGCACCCTCTTGATTACCTCCACCTCAAATATTTCTTTCACTCTCAAATCCTCAAACCGGCTATCCGAGTAACTCATCGAGATCCAGACCCCGTCGTCAAGAACCTCGTGTATCCCCCGTGCCATCTTGACCAAAGCTTCTTCTCCCCCGCAAGAAACTGCATCAGCGGTACTTTTGTCCAGCACCATCTGACATTTCCTTCTCTCTCCTCTTGCCACCACAGACTCGGAGAATTGTGCGCCAGTAACGTCCGCGACCAAGTACTTCATCACCACGTCCCCAAACGTCCCTTCCTCGAGGTGCTTCCCCCTTTCCAAAGCCAGGGGCTCATAGTCGATGTTGGTCACGTTGGTGAAACCCTGTGATCGCAAGTGGTTGTGCAAGTCGCTTGTGCCTGATCCAAGGTGTAGTATCTGAGACTGCTTGGACGGCAACCGTTCGAGATAGGGCGTGATGATATTGAGGAAGGTTAGAGAGGGGATGAGCCACTCGAAGGAGGTCTCGTTTGCGAAGCGTTTCCGCCAGTAGATGGGGCTGTCGAAATCTGGCATTCCTTTTTGCTGAACTGAGGCAGGCTGGTGATCCGGGTCTGATGTGAGGCAATGCTGTTTTGATGAGGGCTGATGAGGTGTAGTGATATGTGTCAATGTCCTGCACTGAAGTGATACTTTGTAAATGTCTTGCGAGTGAATTTTGTTCAGTTTAGACTTGACGACGATAGGCCACAGAAAAATTTGATCATAAATCCCGAGGTTGAGCCGAATATACGACTTGGCTGCAAGGAAAGAGATCATATACGACTGAAGCCATCGCGAGATGGCCCACCTCTTACCTAAGACATGACTGAAAAATCAGCCAAGATGTGTCATCAAGAAGAAAATCATCAATGACAACCGCTCATATTGTATGCCGTGGTGTGTATCGAGGAATTGATGGCCTCATTTTCAATAGGATATCTCTGCCGATGCTTATCTCGAAAATCCGGTGTTACTGGTTCGGATGAGGCACTGAGGTTGTAAAAGAGCAAACCAAAAGACTTCTTCTAGATATAATAACTCTGATAAATATACCCCAAAAAATGAAACGCTCAGCGCCTTGCTCCATGTTCCTTGTAGTTCCTGCCAAAAGTCCCTCCCTGACCGATGTACCTGTTCCAAAATCCTCAAAAATCATGATCCGAACACCATTGTTGTACAATTTACAGTCTAAAGCCCGGCCACGTTGTCCCAAATTCCACAACAAGTCTCCTCAACCCCCATACACATCGGGTCACACCGAACTCTAACGAGCAGCTCACTGTCCCAGTTCCTCGCGATACGATTCCCAGTCCACAATGCTAATCACATCGCTGATCTTGCTATTCTCCAGCCAGTAAAAGACATGTTCTGACCACTCGACCTCGTCACCTGTCGGTGACGCACCCATCCACGTCTTGACGGGCGTCCCTTTGAAATCCAGCCTTGCGGCGATCATTTGCTTTGGCCCATCCACCAGCAGAGTATGAATCTTGAACTTCAGGCCGGCCACATTCGTCGTGGCGTTCTGCATGAGTGAAATGTACTGGTCAACCTGCATGTGGACGCCGTTGTGAACGACGCCGGTCGGCTTGCAAAACTTGGGAACCGCTTCCGCCATCTTCTCCGGACCCAAGTTGATCGCAGCAATGTACTGCTTGTAAAACTTTTTCAAGTCCACCGGCACCGGAGGCGGAGGAGGGCGCAGGGCAGGCGTCTCTAGCGTACTCAGTTTCGCCGCCCGCTTCTTTCTTCCGCGAGGTGCCTCCTCTCTCATGTCGTAGAAAGACGAAATCTTGCCCCGATAGAAATGAACAATCATATGGCGTGTGAATTCAATCTCATCGCTGTCGAGTTTCTTGACCGCCACCCGCGCAGCGATTGAATCCCGAATAAAGGCGTCCTTCATCTTCATTCCCAGAGGCGGATTGGGAGCGATCTCGCCGCCGACAGAAGTGAGGACCTCCATCTGCACCGTCGGCTCGGGGCCACCGCCAAACTCTTGCTTCAGGATCAACATGAAGTCATACAGTGAGATGCGTTCGCCGTTGAACTTGAGTGAGGAGGTGACGAAACTGGGAAGCAACTGCCACTGCCGTCGGTTGATGAGTTTGAGAAAGGCGCAAAACCGCTTCATGTTGCTGCGTGGAGAAGGAGGAGAAACACTCCAGCGATCATATGCCTCGAGCATTTGTGCTGGGGTTAGCCTCTTTCTTTTCTTCTTCTCGCCCTCCTCTCCCTCTTTCGACTTCTCCTTTTCTGAACCCTCTGCCGGTTTCGGCTTGGGTGGTGGTTTAGGCGTGGGCTCTCTGATGGGTTCTGGGTAGGCTTTTTCAAGTTTCGCCAGTAATGATTCAGCAGCGGCCTTCGCTTGTTTCCTGGTCATGCCCTTCTTTTGAATTGTTTTGTCGGTTGATTTCTTGGAGGGGTCTGTAGATGCACCCCTGACCGAATTTCTTGATGCACCTAGAGATGGTTTTCTGGATGATTTCTTGAGCGCATTTGATGGATCCTGGTTTGATGGCGTTGTTGCTGCTGTCCCAGTTCGAAGCCTTTCGGGCAGCGGCGGAGGAGGCATCGTCCCCAGTGCGGCTGCCCGGGCAATAGGGCTCGCTGACATTGTGATTCTGTTGATATAGCAATACGTTCCGTGAATATATAGGCGCTTTGATGAAATGGATGGTGCAGTGTGTGGATGTTGATGAAAATGTTGTTGAGTCGATGTTAATATGTGTTGTGATAGTTGAAGGGAAATTCCAATCATGACAGCCAGTCGCGTCTTGCCGTCAGGGCGCGTGCCTGAAAATAAGTGGGGCGGTTGTATGCAGAGTTGTGTGGTGCGAGCTTAGTCTTGTGCAGGTGGTTTTCTTCCCTCACCCAAACCCTGCACAAGACTGACTCTAAGTACGTGTTCGCCCAAAAGAGAAGAAGAATTTCCCATCAGCGACACACTCTGGGTGTTGTGTCCGTTGACGGGAAATGCATTGACCACATCTTGTCGATGCAGATTGACGATGACGAGGATAATTTTCAAACCCCGTGGAAAGGTTGGGATCATCACCGCAGGTCCAATTATTTAGTTACTTCCATCTAGTATCTGATTCCAAAAGCAGTTGTCCAAAATGGCTCCGCCAAAGGGACCCCCTTTCCGTAACCCTTACCCTTTCATTCATTCTGTCAAAACGTCAAAATGCAAAGGAAATGCCGGCCCCCCGCCACTATCATCGCGCCGCGTGCATCAGCCCAATCGGGACCCTGAATTTCTTTTAGGTCGCTCGTTTCACTTGACCAACCGACCTGGTTGACCATCTCTCTCTACTGTTTTGAGTGCATACGATAGCTTCAATTCTCTCCGTTCCTTTTCCATCTTACAATTACCACATTCCTTTTCTTCTCTTTTGCACCGAAAATACAAAAAGAGAAAAACAAATGCAATAATTCTTCTAGTTCATGACATGACGCAGGCATTTTCCCCAACAGCGATCCTTCGCAATGGCCTGTTGCGCGTCCTGGTTCCCCTGTCCTTCGCTCTGACAGTTTATCTTTACCTTTACCCGATCTTCAGCACTTGCGCATTTCCCCTACCACCGCAATCCTCTCCCGAGAAGTCAAGAACCGCGTTCCGAGAAACCATCAAACTCCACCTACCGCCAGCGCCGACAGAAAATGGCTCCTCGACACCCCCTTTCGAGATAACCCCCCATGCGCCGTTTCGGCTGCTTGCGCTCGGCGATCCTCAGCTCGAAGGTGATACCTCGATCCCGATCGACTACTTGGGCGTATTTCCCCACGCAAAGTCTCTCTGGCAACATGTTTCATTCCAGAGCAGCCATTCGTCGCTCCGACACCGTGTGAAGCAGGCGCTGCACGACGTGGTGGATGTGTTGCTGGAGGATACCTTCAACGTCGCCGAGTCTCTCCGCAAGCGCATCGATCTTTTCGGAAACGATTACTACCTCGCGCACATCTACCGAACCGTACACTGGTGGACGAAGCCGACACATGTGACTGTACTGGGAGATCTGGTGGGGTCGCAATGGCTCAACGAGCATGAATTCTCGAAACGAGCGAAACGATTCTGGACTCGCGTGTTCAAGGGCGGGGAGAAAGTTCCGGACGAACTCGCTGCGTACCCGGCGGACGAATACGATCTGGCTGGATACCTTGGCTACGGGCGCAACGAGAGCGACGGCATTTGGAGCAAGAGAATCATCAACGTCGCCGGTAACCACGATATTGGATACGCGGGCGATATCACCACCGACCTTACTGCCCGCTTCGAGAAGGCGTTTGGAAAGGTCAACTACGAGCTGCGGTTCGAGTTGCCTCTCCCCAATGGCACAGACCTCAAGACCCTCTACGACCCCGACACCAACCCTGCGTCGACCAAACTTGTCCCGGAGCTGAGGCTGGTCATTCTGAACGACATGAACCTGGACACCCCCGCGCTGTCTTCCCAGCTGCAGGACGACACGTATAGCTTCATCAACGACGTCATCAACACCGCCGCGGCCGTCGAGTTTCAGGGGCACTACACCATCGTCCTGACCCATATCCCTCTGGCCAAGCCCGCGGGCGTCTGCGTCGACTCGCCCTTTTTTGACTTTCACGGACACGATGGGTCGCTCAAAGAGCAGAACCAGCTGAGCGTGGATGCCTCCAAGGGCTTTTTGGAGGGAATCCTCGGCATGTCCGGCTCCCAGACCGCAGCCGGGCAGGGAAAGGGGAGACGCGGCATCATTCTCAACGGACACGACCACGAGGGCTGCGATACCTACCACTTCATCAACCAGACCTCGGAAGTAGGGGAGAAGACATGGGAAGTCAAGCGCTGGAGACAAGCGACGAGAGAAGGCGTTGTCGGGCGGGAGGGTGCGCCCGGCGTGAGAGAGATTACTGTGCGCAGCATGATGGGCGATTTCGGCGGAAACGCCGGTCTCTTGAGCGTCTGGTTTGACGAGACAAACTGGGAGTGGAAGGCAGAGTATGCCACCTGTCCCCTGGGCACGCAGCACCTCTGGTGGTTGGTGCACATTCTGGATTTGATCTGCGTCGTGGGGCTGGTCCTCTTGGTTGTGGTCATCCTCCTGAATGCCGTGGGAGTTGATGTTGACAGGATCGTCTTGAGGAGGCCCAAGGCCAGCAAGGTCAACGGGGCCGAGAAGAAGACTCCTGCGAAGGAAGTCATTGCGGTAATTGAGAAGAAAGAAACAATTCTGGATAAGGCTAAAGAGGCCTCTGTATTTTGATGTACTAAAAAAGTCACCACCGCATATATATATTTTTTGGATGGCGCGCTCTGTATTTATTTCATTTTGTTATTCAGTGGCAAGGGGTTAGGTGTCGAAATGGGGGAATACCAGGAAAGCATTAGCATTTTACCACAAGCAACACGAGCACAGTATTATTCAGTGAGTGACAATTCAGTGAGTGACAGTCTATTTTGTGCCTGATCCTAAACTAATAACTCTTGTCGGTTCTGATAGAGGCAGAGCAGAGCAGAGACACCACACAAAACCCTTGAGGATCAAAAGCCAAAAACAGACGGCATGCAAAAGCCAAAAGCAGGACAAAACAAGAATGCTTGAAAACGAGTGGCTAGCTGGGTTACATCGACCAAGCTGATTGAGAGAGAGAGAGAGAGAGAGAGAGAGAGAGAAATGCAACGCAAGCATACCTAACGAATGACTACAAAAACAAAAAGCCAAAACTAATCAGGGGGGCGAAAGAGGGGGCCACAATCTATCATCCCATCATCATCATCCCATGCTTTCCTCCTACCGCCGCCACGAATCGCCAATTTTCTTGTCACGTCTTGTCAGTCTCTTAAAAAGAAGCTGCGGCCTGGGCGGGGAGAGCGCCGGGAAGGTTGGTGTTCGAACCGGAGTTGCCGCCGGAAACCTTTTGGCGCTGCTGGTAGCCCTTCATACCGTTCTGGCCGGCTTCGACGACGTGGAAGCAGTAGTGGATGCTGATCATGACCCCGAGTTAGCACCGGAGGAGGTGGGTGGAGAAATGGGAGGTGCCGACAAAAGAAAATAAGAAAAAACTCACAGATCAAGAACCTGCTCGGGAGTAGCCACGGTCTGGGGGTTGTTGTTGTTGTTCTTGTTGTTGTTTTTGGTGTTGGCGTGAGTAGCAACGCACGCACCCCAGTTCTTCTTTTGCTCAACGGTCCACTTGGCGTCCTCCTCGTCGTCGTCCTCGATGGCCGAGGTGTCGCTGCCGCTGTCGCCCTCGGTGTTGATGTCGAAGGGCTGCGGCTGCTGCTGCGGCTGCTGTCCCTGGACCGAGGCGCGGGTCACCTTCATGCCACCATTGCCCTGCTGCAGCTGCTGGCCCTCTTGGCCGCCCTGCGACTGGTACCACAAGGGGGCAGCGTTGGGGTTGTTGTGCTGCCCCTGAGACTCGGGAACAGTCTCGTGCTGGGTGATGACGATCTTGGGGATGGGGCCGGTGTACTGTCGCTCAATGATGCGCTCCTGCTTCTCCTGGTCAATGGAAAGCTGATCGATGGAGTTGTCTTGCTTGGTGAAGCCATCACCGGGCAAAGACAAATCACCGGGTAAAGACAACGGCTTGTTGAGGTTCAGCTGCTGGCCCTGTTGCTGCTGCTGCCCATGCAGGCCGTTGGAGTCAACCCACTGAGCGCCTTGCATGTTGCCCATGTTGTTGTTGTCGCCCTCCAGCTTGGCCGGGGAGCTGCGGGTGATGACGCGGTATGGGTTGCTCTGCAGGGAAGGGTTACCGTTGTTGGGCATCTCATTCTTCATCTGGACGCGCATCTGCTCTTCTTGTCCCTGCTGCTGCTGTTGGCCCTGGTTGCCCAGGCCGTTATCGAAGAGCATTTGCCCCTCTTGTCCCTGCTGCTGGCCCTGGTTGTCCAGGCCGTTGTCGAAGCGCATTTGCTCCTCTTGGCCCTGTTGCTGCTGCTGGCCCTGGTTGCCCTGGCCCTTGTTGAAGCGCATGGCCATGCCGGTGTTGCCACTGACCTGTGCGGCAGCGTGCGCCTGGAAGTCCTGGCGGCCGTAGACGGCAGTGTACTTGGCGGAATTGCCCTCCTTCATTTCGTCGTCGGTGTCCCCGCGCTTTTCCTTGCCTAGGCCCTGCTGACCCTGGGGTTGGCGGCCCTTGCTGTCGGTGAACTGGTGGGCTCCCTCCTGAGGAGAAACCTCGGCGCCGTTCTGGCCGAAGACGAGGTCATAGAGACGCTGGACGTAGTCGGTCTGCTGGCCCTGCTGCATGCCTTTGTTGGTGTTGTGGTAGTTGCGGGCGGCGACCCTTCCACCTTGCTGCTGCGGCTGCTGCTGGCCGTTGACGGGGTCGACGAATCTCCAGTTAATCTGGTCTCCATGAGTAGGCTCGTTCATATTTGGGGTGGCAAACGCACGGGCATGCTGCTGCTGCTCAGAGGTGGACGAAAGCTTGCTGCCGCCCTTCTTGTCGTCGTCGTCTCGGGGACCGGACGAAATCTTGATCTTGGCGCCGCCATCCTTGTCGTCGTCGTCGGAGGGGGCCGACGAAAGCTTGCTGCCGCCCTTCTTGTCGTCCTCGTCGGGGAGACCGGACGAAAGCTTGCTGCCGCCCTTCTTGTCGTCCTGGTCGGGGTGACCACCGCCAAAGACCTGGAAGAAGCTGCGGGGTTGGTTGCGGCTGTTGCCATTCTGCTGGCCCTGCTGGCCCTGGTACTTGCCGACACTGCCCTGCTGCTGCTGCTGCTGAGGGTTCTGGGGCTTGCCCTGGTAGTCAGCAGCACCGTCGGTGCCGAAGTCATGGCTGCCGCCATTGGTCAGGACGGCGATGTGGGAGCGGCCGCCGATGACATTGCCGGGTCCCTTGGGGGGCTGTGCGGGGCCGCCGCCGCCGCCGTTGTTGTTGTTGTTGGCGTTGTTGATCATGCCCTGCTGCTGCGGCTGCTCTTGGGAGCGGGAGGCGGTGGTAATGTCATCCTCACCAGCCTTGTGACCTTGCTGGGATTGAGGCCGAGAAGCGGCCGTGATGGGCTCGTCGCTGCTTACAAGTTGCAGACGACCGTTGCCCTGCTGTTGCTGCTGCTGCTGCTGCTGGTTGTTGCCGGTGGATTTTTGCACACCACCCCGGCTGCCCTGGTTGCCGCAAGAGCTGCCGCCGCATCCCGGGCCGCCGTTGTGGGGAAGGGCGTTGGTGGTCGCCGCCAGGGCGATGGTGGTAAGGACAGCACGTGAGATATGCATTTTGACAGGTGATGTCTTGTTTTTTTTTGTGTTTTTTTTTGGTGAGAACTTCAGAGAAGACTGCTAAGATTTTCCTAAAAGACCGAAAAGACAAGGTACTATCGCATAGGATGAATGGATGTAAAAGATGAAGTGGCTGATGATGAGAAGGAAAGAAGTTGGTTTGGAGTCGAGGTTGACCGTTGTTATATACACAGATTCCCTCAACGAAGACGACGACGATGTTGACGACAAACGCTTCCTGTGATTAGCCGTCATCGCATCGTCAGTCACGGTTGCCGCCGTCACCATTCTGCTCTCCTGTTCCCTTCTGTCCAACCCAGGACAACACCCTCCCGTGTCCCGGCCTAGTCTTGTCACCCCCTTGCCCCCCTTTTTCATGCTTCGAAATAGCTAGACATTGTTTGGTGTCGAGGCTACCTTTCCCGTTTAGGTGTGTCATGACAAAAACAGCTATCAACAACGTCGGTTGCAAAAAGCAGCAAAGAAAGCCAGCAAGCGCCCGCCGGACGGTCGTCCTCACACGACGATGTGGAATACCTATGTCGCCTCCCGCCATCTATCGACGAAAGAAGCAAAGTATGTCATGACGCACACACGCACACACAGACGACTCCAAGGTCGTCAACGGTTGCAAAAACATAGCTTCAATGATGGTCTAGATTGTTGTCATGTCTCAGTTTGCTTTTTTCCCTTCCCTTTCCCTCGCTCCAACTCTGCCCATTCTATCCGTTGGCCACTCGTAACACCCGTTCCGCCCAGCACAGGTCTGGCAAGGTAGCGAGGCAGGACTCAAAGATGATGCCGGGATGTGCAAATCTCTTGAACCATCATAGGAGTTAGGTGGCCATCCTCCCGGTGTGTACAGTACACCTTGAAGGGTCATTGATATTCTCACCTGCTGGCATTGAACGCCACCATTTTGGTGTTGGAGAGGAAAGGGGAGGGAAAGTGGCTATCCTCCCGGTCTCGCGGGACTGTCCTCCCTTGCCATTGACAAGTCAGAACTGTCGTTACCTCTGTCTGAACAAGCACGGCAACCCACTTTTTTTCTGTTCACGCACAGTTCTTCGTTGATTGCGTGATGTATAACACAGATAGGGGGTGGAAATGGAACCCTGGGTACGCCCTGCGCTCTGTGCCCTGTGTGCCACCCTCTCCTTGTATCTGCACCACGTCGTTGCTTGTCATCTTGTACCATCGGTTTCGGGCAGCAATCGGACGCTCTATTTCCCTTTTCTGACAACCTGCTGTGCTTCCAAGCCACACGGAACATTCCATCCCATCTTGCAAACCCTTTTGGTGCGCCCCTCAAAAGTCATTTTTGCGAGAAAAAGTTCGTGATAGTCTGTTCGGACCATTGTCGGAGCAGCCTCCGTTTTGATGCCGATCATTAAGTTGTTATTGTTGTTTTGAGATTGACTGTCAGACACGTCTCCCACATTCTTCTGTCATCTAAAAACCATAATGTACACGGGATTACCCAAATTCGAATCCCCAAGGACGTTACACATGCCTGTGGCTCTGATTGCTTTTGATTTCCACCTCCCACCTCCCACCTCACCCAACCAACCAACCATGCGCCAAATGCCACTTCATATGATGCTACACAAGCCTTGTTCATCGGACTGATCCCACGCTTGATGAAAAGAAAATTAAGAAGAAAAAAATGGAGTGGTGCGAATCTTGTAACACCGTATCAGTGTGTGCAAAAGTGTGTCATCTATGCCTTCTTGGGCTCGGTGCCGGCGGGGGTGGCGGCAGGGGTCTCCTCGTCCTTGACGAACCATCCGAAGAAGGAGGTCTTCATGCTCTTCATGGCCTCCTTCTGAGCCTTCTCCTGCATCTCCTGCTCCTCCTTGAGCCACTTCTCGCCGTTCTTGCGAATCTCCTCCTCCAACATCAGGTAGTTGCGCATGCCACGCTCGCGGGCAATATCCTGAAGCATCTTGCCCTTGGCAAATGCTTCTGAGGGGTTCTCCTCACCCTCGGGGGCCACAGTCAGGGACAGGTTGCTGGGCTTGAGGCCGAGGTGGCTGCTCAGCCAGCCGAGACCGCCGCCTTGGGGCTTGTTAGCCTTGGCACCCAACCGGCGTTGATGTTCCGCACGTGCGAGAGCTTCACGACGGGCGAACTCGACAGGGATGTCCTTGCCCTCGAAGGACTTGAGAACCTTGCGAGTATCATCATACTGCATGGTGTGGATGAACTCGAGGAAGGGCACCAGATCAACCAGGGCCTTGTCCTTGGGGTCACCCTTCCACTTGGGCAGGATAATGGCGTTCTCGGGCTGAAGGCGGACGTGTTTGGGGTCCGTGTCAATGATGATCACCTTGGACAGGTCACGGTTCAGGTACGACAGATCCTGGAGACACATGTGTTAGCCATGACTGCCACCCCAAGAAGGATTCAACCAATAAGAGAGTGACTCACCTTGACAATCTCGCCGTCCTTGTACTTTGTGGCCTCGCGGAACAGGGGCCACATAATGAAACGGTAGGGGTCAAGCTTGCGGACCAGCCCCTCAGCAGTGCCAAAGGGCACGGTGGTGAAGAGAACCAGCTCGTAGTATTGGGAAAGATAGTGCAGGAAATAATCGACACCAGGTCTCTTTGCCACACGCCAGCCGTGGTCGCGAGTCCACTCGCTGTGGACGAGCATGTCCTCCAAGCTGATGCACAGAGTATAAGGGCGCTCGAACGAAGGATCCGGATCGGGCAACAGCTTTTCAAAGGCGGGCTCTTGGTAATATGTGACGGTGCTCGTCATGCGTGCCATGGCGCGCTTCCACCAGAGACCAAGACCCCAGCCGTTGGGGATGGTGGGATTCTTGGCCAGCTCTTCATCGTCCCAGTCCCGGCCCAGGTACACGGTAGCGCCCGCACCGGCGAGTCCCACGAACCCGAGCATCCAAAAGACCATCTTCTGGCGCTTGCGCTCCGATGATGAAACATATGCGGAGGCGGGGAGCTCACCCTTGGGCCGCTTTCCACCTCCACCCGACGTCGACGCTTCCGACTGCTCTTCTGGTTGGACATCGCTGACCTTTGACTTGTCGGTCGCACCTGTGGTCTCGTACTCGAGCGTGGAGGGGATACCCTGCGTAAGGTCGGGGAGCTTGGAGAGATCTATCGGTTCTTCCTCTTCTTCTTGGGGCGCGGGTGCCTTCTTTTCGTTGATCTTGAGGCTTTCCGCGGTGGGTTCGGCGGGGGCAGCTTCGGCTGGCTGCTTCGGGGCGGGTGGGGGTGGTTGAGAAGCTGTTGAGGGGGCAGCTTTCTGGGAAGGGGCTGGAGATGGTTGCTGCTTTTGTGTGTCGAATCTCGATGCTGACTGTGGCTTGTTGTTTTTGGCCATTCCTCGACTCCATACTGTAGGAAGGGCTCGGTGTGTGATGGGAGAGGACGTCGCCATCGATATCGCTCGCACACCCGCGACATGGCGCGCAGCTGCCCGTGACAGCATCATGACTGTGGCTGCGTGTGTTTTTGGTGCTGTCGTTTCTTGTCTCTTGGCAGTAGAAATCCCAGCTTTTATCAATTGCAACCGACAAGCAGCTGATGCGGGCAACAGACGGAGGCTACCCAGATGTCGTCGTCGTTGGAAGTAATTTCGAACTGGAGCTCGGTGACAAAACTCGAATGGAGCCACTCGCAGACAAGCAAGACTCCAACAAGCAAGCTCCCAAAAAAAACCTCCAAACCTTCTGAAAGCCGTCGCCGCGAAAAATCCACAATCCCTGCTGGAGATAGAGCTGGCACTGTCAAAAGACCTTTGCCGGTCTGTTTCATCCCGCTATGCCAGCTGAAAGTGCTTAGTGGTGATGAGACCTTGCACCGAACGCCAAACCCAGAAACAATGCAAGCTACGTTCGTAGACTTCGTCCAGGACTAGACGGGAATTATGGGTCCTTTCTTTCGTCATGCTGAACCATTGTTTGAATTTCACTTTCGATATCCGGAGCATTCCGTTACTAGGGTCATATGCTGAGCTTCATGAAGGGCATGATCTCTTCTAACAAACGCCCTAAAATGAACTCTTTACACTTGCACAATTCTACTGATATGTGTTGATCAATCTGGTAGAACGAAGGCTTGTTTAACTTTAAGGCGTTCATTTCTGTTCTGTATGCCGATGGTGTTTATTGCAACCAAGGTGTGGAAGGCCGACGAGTTGGCAGGCGTTTTACGGAAAAGATCATGGCCTCAATTCGCAGGGAAATGCCAAGAACCAATGGCTCACGTGCCCCACCTTTTACTCTTTGCCCCGCATCACCCCTCCAATTCCAGGCATTGAGTGATGCATCGCAGTGCAGTGCAGTTCCAACTTTGCTGCAGCCATCTCGATCTCACATATCATACCCTCCATCTCTGCCGTTGTCCTTCTCCCATCACCTCCATCTCCAACTACCTACCTACCGGTCTTCCCCTCACTTTCGTAACCAGCCGACTGTTCTCAGCCGGAAATCCAAAAGGCCCTTTTAATTGCCCGTGTTCCCCTCTTCTTCTTCATCCCAGTGTTCTTCTTGTTCGGATCCTCCACAATCCATCTCCACCAGCTACGATTCCATGATTCGCACCTCCAACCACGTAAAACTGCCTATCCTGTCACAATTGCCAGCCATGGCCGCCGCGGATGCATTCTAGAGGGTGGTCCAGAGAGTCGCGTATCCAGTGGTTACAACCTCGCAATGGGACCACCCTCAGAGTTTTACAACCTCGTCTACTCGAGCGCCAAAGACTGCCGGCGCATTCGCCTGCTTTTGCCACTTACAAATCACCTAACCCGAAATTCCTGAATTGACCCATTCAGTATGTTCCTGTCCCTCGGCGCAACTGTTGTTCGCCCAGTCTTTATTACCGGTTCAGTCTCTAATTGTCCAATTGCTCTTTAGTACACCAAAATTGAATATCCAACTCGATACCTACCCAGAAAAACAAAACCGTCGAGAACACCACAATGGCCCGCAAAGCCGCTGCCAAAGGGCCCCGCGGCTTCGCCCGCTCTTTGGCCCATGTATCTCGCCCAACTCCCGTCGTCTCCAGCGCGAGCTCGACCTATACCACTACCTACATCTCCGAGGTGGAACAGAAACTTGAGGATCAATTGTCGAAAGAGCTTGGCGAGCTGACACTGACGGGCTCGGAAGCAACCGACACCGACATGGAAAAGAAGAAGCCAGAGGCGAGGAAACCCTTTCGCTTCTTGGATCTCCCCGGCGAGCTGCGCGCCGTCGTGTACGGCTACCACTTTGCCAACGCACCGCGCGTCGTCGACCTCGAGCCCGGAAACCACCTGCTCATCAAGCGAGCACTCTGCATTGTGCGCAGCTGCCGGACCCTTTATAACGAGGCGGCCTACTTTTTCTACAGCACTCGCACTTTCCGTCTATTCCCGACTTACCCCGGCCGCTACTTCAAGTCCAAGAAGCCTTTACTGGCGCGACTCAACGCCCGGCAACGCGGCTGGATCACCTCTCTCGAGCTCCGCGTGGGACCAGGCTGGAGCGCTCCCCCCAAGGGCTGGGTCGTCACCCCGGCTTTGGGTCTGGCCGACTGCGTTAACGTACGCAAGTTGACCATGTATGTGGAGTGCGATCCCAGCGATGGCTACTTTAATGGGTTCCGTCGAGAGGACGGATTCTACGAAGCTTTTTGTCAGAAGCTGCTGAGGGACAGCTTGGCCGAACTACCCCATCTCAATTCGGTCACTTTTGATGGGTACCCGGGCGTGAAGAAATCTGGCGGAATGATGCGTGGCCTGCTTGAGTTGGCTGTAACGAGCGGCAAGATGATCCGATGGGGACCAGACAGGGGCTGGACGGACGAGGAGGATGAGGAAGCGGTGGTCGACACGAATGTCATCGATGATGCTAACTTGGGCTTGCTGAATGGTGTCCCAATGGGTGTGGCTGCGGTGGCTTAAGCTTCTTCAGTTGTATTTTGTTTACTGCATTTCGATACGGATTGGGATCAACGGAACACTGGGTCACGGCATGGGAACGGCATAGTAACGGACTACCTCACTCATTATTCTCACGACTGTAAGGGAATTATCGGCATTTTCTTATTTCTTTACACAATTCTCAACTTTTCTAGCATTGTGACTGAACAGACCAAATTGTATCACATTTACGTTCTTTTTATATCCTGGTCATTCGTCATTGACTTTGTAAGATCAAAGACATCGGCCCTTCGCCTCCATGTGAAGCATGACATGCAAGCGCAGCTGACTTTGAACACGTATTCTTGCTTCTAACCTTCTCAACGTGCTGTTGTTGAACAACCGAAAGAGGAAGGTTGGCATGGGCAATCATGACGGCCTCACTCATATGTTCTTGCCGCCACAGACAGCAAACCCTCCTGCATAAATCTTATCCTTTCCCAACAACAGAAGTGATACCTATACTTCCCGAGATAAAATATCAAATAAGTCATCTCATCTCTCATCCCCAAACTCCCCCGCCATCCTCCTCAAGATCTCCCTCGCCTTCTGTCTCTCCTCCACCACAATATCCTTCGCAGATTTCACCGTCCTGACCAACCCGACCCCTTCACCGGCATACGTCGCCGTCCTCCCTGTCTCCTTGCCCCAAGCTGCATCTCCTTTCCTGAGCGCATCTTCATGTTTTCCCCTCAGTTCCTCAAACGGGACTCCGGCTTCGTGTTCCTCCCACGATTTGTTTTTCAAGGCTCGCGGCGCCCACTGCTCCTCCGGCCACCCGTAGGTTCCTCGTAGGTGATTATACAAGTGCGTCCTCACGGTATTTTTCCCCCCTTCACTGGCTTCAAGCACTGCGTTTTGGTACCCTTTTGCTATCCGCGCTTCGGTACTGGCTAGGAATCTCGTCCCGATCGCTGCCCCTGAAGCGCCTACGCTGAGAGCGGCTGCGATTCCCCTCGCGTCGGAAATCCCCCCGGCTGCTACAAGCGGGATTTGTGGCAAGCCTTTTGCGGAAAAAGTATCCTCAATCTCTGGGAGTAAGGTGGTCCAGCTTGCACCGTCGGAAGTACGGCCATGCCCCCCTGCTTCGGTTCCTTGAACAACCAGCACATCTGGAGGCTGGCTCGACGTAGCCGCAGCAAGCGCTTCTGTTACCGTGCCGATTTGTAACCAGATTTTTATCCCCGGGTGCGCTGCTCTTAGTTTTGCGGACCAGAGATCGATGTCCTTCTGCCCGTTGAGGGGAGCAAATAACCAGCATGCGCAGGGTTTATATTCCCCTACGACTTCGACGGCTTTGGCTAGGTCGCCGTTCCAGAGCTGGAAGCCTACTCCTACTTCCTCTCCTTTCTCCCCAAGGGAAGCGAGATCTGTAGCGGTAGACTCGGGTTTAAGACCCGGGCCGATGAACCCCAGTCCGCCGGCAGAGGAAACAGCTTGGGCAAGAGCCGGGCCGGTGAATACCCGCATTGGAGCGGCGATGATCAGGGGGTTTGAGACCCATGGGTAGTCTTTTTTGAGTTGTGAGACTGAGGACATCTTTCTTCTGATGATGCAGGTGGGTTTGATGTAGTATGCAGAGATGAAATGCCGATAGCTGCTGCCGGGACGATGCAAAGTCGGAAATCTGAGAGGGCTCAACTTCAGCTGAAACATTGCAGTCAAAACAATGATGTGGGCATGAGGTTGTTGCTGTCGTCAGTCGGTTGACGTCCGTTTGGTGGGGCCGCTACTGTATGTCAGGCCCGGTTAGCTCCGCGGAGATCCGGCTGTCCGCCCTTTGCACATGTCACTGACACTGTCCTTGACAATGCAAGGTGCAGATCATCCGTACCTGAACGATTCCGAATGCCGAATACCTAGATACAGCGTTCCTGATGCGCCCTTTTGTTGACGGTGGTCCGCCAATAGGGACAAACGGTGCCAATGGTTCGGCAACCCGAGCGGCGTTACGAAGATCTCCAAGATGCCACCGCCGACGGACCAAGCAAGTCACGGTCTTTTTCCAAACTTACAAGACGGATAGAATCATCAATCGCCCGACGTAACTTGCAAAAGTGCCATGTATCAATCGGTTCCAATTAGAACGTAACTACAAACTTGGGATATCAACAAATCAAAACAAACAAAACACCTTAAACCGAGTGTATGTCCAATTGCCAAAAAATAAATAAAGTTTAGTTCTTCTCAGCTTGTTGGCGAACTTCATCATCAACAGACACGGTCTTGCCGATAACGCCCTTCTCCGCACCGCTGGAGCTGTCCTCAGTGTCGGATGCGCTCTGCAGACCGTGCTCGAGCGTGCCCTTCTTGCGGCGGATCCTGTCGTCAACGAACCTAACGATGGCGAGCAGGATAGCGACGGCAAGAATACAGCACGCAGTGACAAAGCCACGGCGGTACCGGGGGCTGTCGTCGGACCGGAAGATTTGTGCGCCGTAGATACCGGCAATGTTGGCACCCATAATGACCATGGCCATGGCAAGAGCGCGCACCTCCGAATCCTCGCAAGTCAAGGACATCCAAGCAATGTTGAGAGGATGAGAGAACGTGCCAAACATCTGTGTCCAGATGACACCAAAGTAGCGGAGACCCTTGAGGTGGGGGAGCTCAGTGAAGATGCGGTTGAAAATGTAGCCGAGCAGATGGCAAGAGAGACCGGCAATGACGGTTTCACCACGGCGGTTGCTGTCATCCAGTTAGTCAGAGTCTAAAAGAGGAAGGACAAAGAGAGCAAACATACTAGTGATCTGACACCCAAGAGAAAGCCCACGATGTAGGAGTCTGCAAGAACAGACCGACGGCAGCGAGAGCGTTGGCCGAGAGATCGGGGAAGCCGAAAGATCGGATGATGGTGGGCGAGTAGGTGTCAAAGGCACGCTGAGGGCCGTTGTTGCAAAGACTGATAAAAACATGAGTCCACAGGCGCCAGTTGGTGAACGCCTTCTTGAAAGCACCGAGGTTGATCTTCTTCTTCTTCTTGCCCTTCATAGGGTCGTCCAGGAGAACACGAGTCTGCAGGATGTGCAACTCCTTCTTGGTAAACAGAGAGACCTTGGGGAGGAAAGTAGGACATGGGTTGCGGAACGAGTCGGGAAGGCAGAAGCCGAGAACGAAGCCGCAGATGACGGTGAAGCCGCCCATGAGAGCAAACAGCCAGAACCAACCAGACTTGCCGCCGACTCCACGCATGTGCAGGATACCGTAGGCGAGGAGTTTAGACGAAGCCTGGCCGAGCTGGTTACCAAAGTAGAAGATCATGACACGCTTTGCCGTCTCCTTGCGGGTGTACCAGGTAGATAGCGTCCAGAGACCGCCGGGAATGAATCCAGATTCAGTAATACCGAGGAGGAAACGAGTTGCGATGAAAGACCCATAGTTGTTCTGGAAAGACTGGAAGGTAGAGACGGTGCCAAAGAGGAAGAGCTGGAGGGTCAACCACTTGCCGGGGCCGACGCGGTAGAGGATCATGTTGGAGGGAATTTCGAAGAGGACAATACCGAGGGACAACATCTGCTGGCCGACGTTGAACTCATCTTGTGTGATGTGGACATCTTCAAAAAACTTGTCGGTAATAGCGTTGGAAATGTTGCCGCGATCGAGTTCTGCAGACGAGGTCAGAATAGTGAAGTTAAAAAGCAGAAAGAGGCCAACGTACGAAGACAGAAGAAACCGAGCGTCAGCAACGGCATAATAATCAAATCCAACTTCCGCTTCGCCTTGACCTCCTCATGGTGCTCCCAGTCCCTGGTCAGTACAAGGTTGGTGGCATCCTCTGTAGGGCGCGCGAACGTGTCCGGCTCGCCCGGCGTGACTTCGAGACCCATAGTCGCTGATGAGCTCGACGACTAGCTCCGGTAGTTGTATATGTATCTCCGTGTAGTTGGTGGTAGGGCCGGGAGATATTGGAGTTACCCACAACTGGAAGTCTGGAATCTCGCAGGACAGACTGGACTGTCTTTTTGAGCGATGCAGTGCCGGTTCTCCGATGGACCTTATAACCAGCTTGATGTTTCCGCCAAGCGAGCTTTTGTTTCTCCCCTCCTTCTCAGCTCTTTTTTTTTCTTCAAACCTTCTCAGCCGGGCGTGGGGAGCAGTGAGCCATGACATGGGCAAGTCCAGTATGGGATGTCGACATGGGGTTTCCGACAAGGGGATGGTCGACATGGTTGCCGAACAGGTCGAGATGGCTCTGGGCCCATGCAATGAAATGCATGAGAGGCAATGGCGTGGATGGTGAAATCCATTGTAGTGAGCACGCAATAACCTACGAGGCGTATGTACTGGGTGTACTTGCGGGGAGGGGGGAAACGGTTGATAGGTTTATAAAGGTCTTGGCCCCGACGCCTCTTTTTCAGTTGCCTTGCGAAAAGAACTTTCTGCCAGCAGTGCTAGCCCAGCTTTCTTCCCAACCACTCTCCCGTCAGCAGACAGAGCTACTTGACAGAACTGAACGTACTTGGCGCGCATATCGTCTCCAGGAAAGAGGAGAAAGAAAACCGACCGCCCATTGTTTCCCCATCGCTCGCCGCCCACCGTCGAATGGCAGTCAAAGACTGCTGATAGGCCGATGGCGTCATGAAAGCCTCTTATTCTTAACTGTGGGGGTTGTTCCTCTTTTCAGTGCGAAAACCGTGAAAGCCAAGGTGGCCAAGGCGGCCGTGGCTTGTGCAGTTTGTCTTGACTGCGCTGACCAGGTTCGGAGTGCGGCGGTGACCAATCTGGAGCTTTGAAACTCAAGAGCTGAGAAAATCGCATAAAATAGGGAATTGGAATTGCAGAGCACACTGAAAACTGAACTGGAATCTGGAACGGGCTTTGGTAGAATGGCACTGGGAATTATGGATTAGGTACTGCTGAAGGAGGTGCAATTTTTGGGTCTGCTGCCCGAGTGCACTTGTCGAGCTCCTCAGACAGGTGCTCACTCTCTTTGCCATCCACTTTTGCTCATCGTCGTTGTGCCTTCCGCCGAGACCAACCGCAGGCATTCCCCTCCCTCCCATCTGCTCTTGGCTTTCTGTCGTGCTGGGCCAAGAAGCACCTTATGGCTGGGCATTTGGGCATCACAACGTTCTATGTGGGAATTTTGACGCACGCTGTAACTTCACATCATCCCATTGAGACAAATGACGAGAATCTCCCCGGAAAGAAACGTGGCTTGATAAGAATGCCATTGTAGTCTCCTAGATATGACGGTAGGTCCTTTGATGGGCAGTCACTTCATGATATCGCCATCTGACGTGCGATCTTGGGACAAAGAACGCAGCGAGAGCAGACGGCGTGCCATTCCGCCTTTCAGATTTGCTTGTCGAATTTGAGGCTGTCAGCTTGTCATTATCGCAACAGATTTCAAGCTGAATAGAGAGAGCTCGATGTCAGCCTAGCTCTCGCCTACCCCTGTTATTTCTCGACTTTTGAGTTGGAGCTATCTGGACCCTGAATTTGTAACTTGCAGCCCAGCTAAACGAATTAATCAATCTTGCCGCCGCGCTTCAAGCTTCTCCGTCGGGACTACCAATCGCTCGGGACTATCACGAGGATGTTTTCAGCACTTACGAGATTTTGCTGTACGTACGAGAAAATGGGAATGCAACCTCACCAGCTCACCAACAGAATCCCATCGAGTAGCTAGCATGACTGGCAGCGTATCATGCATCAGGGCCCTCTCGGATGCCAGCCGCACCACCCTCACCACAAAGCGAGGACGACACACACCATCCATCCCGTGCTGTCTGCCTGCACCTTTTCTAGCGTGGGCACACCGCATTAGCTTCGCTTCCTTCTGCAGTTTTCAAAAGATGCACCCTGGGAAGGAAATCTCAGATTCACCGGGACTTGCCGCCAATATCAATCGTCCTTTGAAGTTGTTTCTTCCGCGCCACCCCTCCTCCATCCGTGCTCTTTTCCCAGTTCGGCCTGGTGTGTGCTGACCACAGGCACTCAAATTCTCAATACCACCTTGGCAAACCCACGTTCATCGGTGCCAAGAGGTCGAGACATGTCGACGGCATGGGTTGCGACGAAGGCCAAGAAAGAAACGAACGGCTCAGCAACAAGCTCGAGTCTTGTTTGATTTTCCCCAGCCTAGGAGAAAGCTTTTTTCTTCTCCAGAGCGTGGAGAAAGCTAAAGCTGACAGTTAGCGAGTGGCGGCACAAGCACTGCTCTCGTTGAGCCTTTTCCAGAAGAAGAATATCTCGTACGTACTGACTTGCTCAATCCCTTCCAGGGCTGGTATGCTGGCTGGAAGGGTCTTTCGCTTCCACGCTTCACGTTGCAGTCCCAAGCACTCGGGAATACCGAGTAGCTGTTCCTGTTGTCTCGTGTTCCACTTCCAGGACATGATGGGTTTCTCCAACCTCAAACAAGCATGCGAGATGACGGACTTGCTCTCTTTCAGTGACATAATCGGGCTGAGATCAAAGAGTTTGCTGGTCTTCCAGCCCCATGAGCGGTATCTGGACCCAACAACAGGCGCCAGAGTTATTCCAATGACACCGGCGGCAGGAGACATATGCAAGAGAGGCGATTCCCGGCAGCAGTGGTTCCCGGGGGCCATGCATGCTGCTTCCCGCCCAGTCGCCTCCCATTGCCGCTTCTGGTCGGCAGGTATTGACCTGGCCCGCTCACGGGATTGCCACTGCGTCAGAGGGAAGTCCATCAGTGCTTCAATGTGATCTCCTTTTTGCTGTGAGAGAGGATGCACCTGGTTCACCACAGATCTCCAGTCATAGCAGTCTTCACATTTCAGGCCAACACCGTTCCTAACCGCAGATCCGGCATGGCATTGATCGATACTATCACGATGACGGATGCCAGGGCTCATTATTAAACTCTCGAGCTGTGCAAACTGTGGGGGTTCGAGACTCCAACGACAGCACTTTCTCGTGTACAAAGCTCTGTGCCGCGATTCATGACCTCAACAAACTGGTAGCCTACCTATTTACCACCACTTCACGCACCCCTCTAGACATGCTTGAATCTGCGTAGGCCAAGCAGGCATGCGCAGTACGCCGCGGTGCGTCAGTGTCTGGGACAAGTTGGGAAGATAGGAAGGGAGGGCAAGGTCAAGGTCCTCATGAAAGGAGAGAGACTGGCTTGAAACTATCACATACGACCATAGATAGTAGAAAACTCGGAATCCCGTCCGCTCTCCCATCGATAAGCTACCAATCGCCAGACCAGTACTCAGGTGGGTGACCACTGGGGAATCCCTGGTGTTGTATGTTTTTGTCATTTTTTTCTTCTTTGCTGTTATGTATATGCTGTGGAGTTTAGGTACAGCCTCCCGTCATCGCCCATCTCCATGTCCTTCATGCCCCTCTCTCATACACTGGAAGATCACTCCCTTCGCTTCAAGCCTTACATGCACGTGTATGTACCTAGGTAGACGCCTAATCCGCTCTATAGTCGTTCTAGAACCAAAACTGGATCTTCATATCACCAATACGAGGTACCTAGGTTGGTATACTAGACGCATATGTTAGACATTAGACTGCCGACCCGCCATCATCCCTACAGAAACCCCTCCGTCACATATATATCGTTTCATTACGAGAAACGCCTCTTACACCTTGTGAATCATCTCCAAGACCTTATCAGGTGGGCCATGATCTTTTCCGATGAACGCCTGCCAATTCAGTCCTCCACGCATAGGAATAATTAAAAAAGGCATAGATAAAAGAAAGCAACGCATCTAATTGATTTAAGCATTCATGCCATTAAATTAATTAACACATGCTACTAATAATATATACGTAAGTGTCGAGATTTTATTTTAAGGTGTTTAATTAAATAAAAAAAGAAATCACGCCCTTTAAAAAGATGAAGACACATACAAAAGCATATATATCGCTGTAATTTCTTATAATATATATATACTAAACCAGGTTTTAAGGTTGTAGAGACATTAAATTCAAAAGGTGCAAGGGGTGTTTCTCTTCATTATTTCACGGTCTTTACGCCCTCCAGTGCCTTCTGCTCCCTCTGAATCTGTTGTAACGAGACAGGCCGAATGACCTGGCCTGAAAGTTTTAGGGAGGGAATCGCATCACCGTGAGACTTGATAGCAGCGAGATCCAGCCACTCGTTCACTACACCGAGGCTCCAGTTATCATCATATCGACGATGTACGACGGCTTCCCAAGCCCGGATTGTGACGGCTCTCGCATAGCGATGCAATTGGCCAATGCGCTAACCTTCCAAAAGGATGTCGAAAATCCACACCACGATTGGTTGGATCTTTCGAATTGCACCATATATATGTTGAAGACCTGCTTTCCATCGCAAGTCCGTCATACGGATCAACGAAGGCTCCATGGTAAATTCCCATGTAGCTCTCCAAGTAACGGTGGCACGCCGTGCGTTGCGTTGTGGCAACGTCTGATACTGGAAGACTGCCGCCAGGTCTTTTCTTCCGTTCCAAATCTCCATTGTTTCCAGTCGTGGCATTCTCATGGCCGCTGCTGCCGCTGCGTGAAGCATGGCTCCGATTTGGCCGGGGTCCTTTTTAGGCCTCAGCACCTTGGAGGTAAGCACGAGCGAGGTTAAGTTCGGCCGCTCCCAAGAGGGCTCGATGGCGGCGAAGAAGTGTCTAGAATCTACCAGGAAGGATGCGGCGAGGTGCTCGAGTGGGAGACTAGCGAGTGCGATCATGCAGCTCACGGCTCGGCGTGGAATGCGAGTACTGTCGCATTGTGCGATATCCTCCCCCCCCAAAAAATCCTGTATACTAGTTGGATATTGCTGGTTGAAGTTTTCAAAGACCACAGGTTTCTTGAGATGAATGTTGGAATGTTGGATGGAATTGAAAAGATCATGGAGTTTTAGATGTTCCATCCATCAAGACGGATGATTATTAGCGGTAAGCTGGGGTAGATTCAATGGCAGCGATAGTGACTCACCTTTGTCGGTTCTCTTCTGCAGGCACCGATGCCATCTTCTCCAGAGCTCGTAGTGAAGTTCATGGAGCCTGGGGAAACGGGCAAACATGTGTGCGAGCACCCTAGGTTTCCATCTCCGGCGGTTTTGTTGTCAGAGAAGCAAGCTGGTTACCGCCGGGACGGATGGAAGCTGATCCCACCATGCAAACTCTTCATCATTGCTATCAAATGGTCCACCAGTAACCCCGAAGAAGATTTTGCGTATTGCATCTTCAGGCGGGGGGGCGTCTCGAGAACCACACATCCAGCCGTGCTCATAACCATCGTAGGCTTTGGTCGGTATTGTCTGCAAGGCACTGGCATGATCTGGCAGGAAGGTCAAGTATTTGAACCAATGTTCTGAATCGCTCGGCGAATAAATGCTGATGTCGAGGATCAAATGGCCACTGGGTTCCCATGTGCTGAGAATCGAGAACAGGTTTTGGAACGATGCCGTGATAGGACACGTATCGGTATCGACAACCATAACTTTCTCGAAACACTCCGGGTCTATATGACGAGGCGCGCACTTGGTGCAGTCGTAGCCATCAAGCTCCAAGCAGAACCAGATATAACGGACGACAGCCCAGTTGCGATGAACCATGGAACGAAAATCAGCGAGGCGAGATGGTGTCAGTTTGATTCGGGCGAAGGTGTGTCGCTCGATCTCCATTTGCCACTCTCGAGACACTGTAGCGAAGCGAGCCAGTTTGCAGCCGTCTTTTATCAGGGCTTCGAGGATCGGGTGACGGATTTCCCACGGTAAGCCATCCCATCTTCGCGGCTGGTACATGTAGGGTGAGATGAAAGACATGATGGTAGACCACTGCAAGAGCTGTGTTGCTGGAGGTGTTTGGGAGTATCAGTGAGGTTGGGAGTAAAAGTGAGAAAGTGAGCGCTGGGATCATTCAAGGGTTTATATATCTCTAGGTAGGCACGTAGGTGGTGGTCATTTAAACTTTTCTGTGTCCACGGTTTGCTTGAGTCACCCCTCAAGGTTCCCAAAGAAACCGCAGGCATCACTGGTGAGGCCATCATATCTAAGGTTCTGACGGCGTTCATCGGAGAAAATCACGGCCTAATAATAAGGTTCAAGTTGTAGAGACAATTCACAAGGTGCAAGTTCTCTCGGATTCTCTTGGAACAGTCACGCCTCATACTGCCGCTGTCGTTGTGGCCATGAAGCATAGTAGATGTTGTCCCACCAGCTAAACACCTCGGGTACATCTATGTGTCAAACTTTAGAACGAATCTTTCCTCTTACGAACGTATAGATCCACCGAGTTCGGCAATGTCAGCCAGCCTGCTCGGTGCATCACTACAAACCATATGAGTGATTGATTCTGGCAGATATCTAGCCGGTATACCAAACATCAGCGATAAGCCCTCGTAATATGACAAGCTCTGATTGAGCAAACTTGAGATCGAAGCTCGGGAAGTTAAGCTCAAGTATGCAAATTGATTTCTATGAGGGTCATGTTCAGACTCCTAAGACTTCAATCAACACATGTCTGTTTGACCATACGTTGGAAAACTGCTCGGCATGGATGAGGATTCTTGAAATGGATGAACGAGCAACCCATGAGTGTCTACACGTATCACCTACTACCAGCGCTACTTATGTCCGCCATCTAAAAAACAACACGTATGAGTGGTTAAGAATTATAGCTCCTTGTCTCCGGCTACAGACTTTCAAGTGTTGGATTTATTTCGACACCTATAAAAAATGACAAAAAGAAAAGTCTTGAACCAAGAGATAGTTCTCAACAAAAGTCTCAATGGCAAGAGAGAAAAAATGCAAAACATGAGGTCGTGCCCGGGTTCGAACCGGGGTTACTGGAAGTGATGAGTGATGAGCTCAAAATCCAGAGTGATAACCACTACACTACACAACCGTGCTGAATGATTTGTGACAACTGCTCCACAAATCAGAGTTTATTAACAACATCATTCTGCACGAAACTTTCATAGCTTAGCGACACACACCGTATCACCTTGCAAACTCAATTTCCCACTTGTTATTGAACTGTTTTGGTCGATTGCTATAGAGACGGCTTTCTGCGCCGCTTGGTCAGCCCATTCGACCTGGATTGTGATGGCATCTTGCAGCTCCAATGGGTCATCGAGAATCTGCCGTTGCCCGGATCAAGAATAAATTTTTGTGTATGCCCTCTCTAGCTATATTGCGTCTAACTTGAATGGCATTTGCCCAATAGCTTGCATGATGGCATATTCAACGTGCACATGTAGGTATTGAAGACACCCAGTTGAGCATGGCCGGAGTGGTCCGTTTGAACCGATCGCAATGGCGGCGAGAAGTAAGGACCACGGTCGACAGCTCCTCCCGAGGGGGCCTTCGAGGCCAATGTCTAGCTTTCATTGCCTTCGCATTCACCTCAAGGAAGCACTCAGGCACGCTCAACCGCGCATCTTCAATTCCCATATGTACAAAACTGAGTATCCCAACTGTGCAGAAAAAGCAAAACCCATCGGCGTACCTTGATTAAATGAATAAGAACCGAACCAGATCTCAACGAAACGCCCCTCTACTAAAAATGCAAAACTCCTGATGCCGTCATCAGTCCCGAGCTCCTTTTATTGATATTACCGACGTGGACTCCTTGAACGCCTGTCCCCAATATACCCCAAGCCAAAATCACTCCATGCAACTCTTAAACATCCGTCGATGGTACCGAATTCCTGCCAATATCCTAGTCTTGATCAGGGAAAACAACCTCGAAATGTCCAGCCCCAAGCTCATCTTGCCTCACCAGCGAGAAAGCCATCGTAGTCAGGTCTTGAAGACCTTTAGACCGAAGTGTGTCTGTATCTTCTGCGCGCAGCTCCCTGAACCCTTTCCGTACATTCTCTTTGTCTTTTTGCACACCGTAGACGATTCTCCACGCGTCTTCCTCCTCGGCGGTCGGGACGGCTGTGGTCTTGAATGGGATCTTGGACGTGGGGAGGCCGTCGGGAAATCGGTCGCGGATGCAGGCAAATAGCTTAGAGCTGAGCTCGGAGAATGTCCATGATGGCGACGCGAAAAGGAATACTGTCGCTGTGCCGTGCTTGAGGATCAGGGTTAAAGCGGTGGGGGAGTCGTCGACTGGTGCTGCGCGGGGAGGCTTTGGAAGCTATCAGCTGGGAATATTCAGAGAGAAAAGACAGAAAGACATTGCTCAACTTACCATCCTTTTTACCAAGTACAGCGATATTCTTTCAATGAGATGGCAAGTGCGCAATAGTTATCAGAATCTCGAAAGGCCAGGCGCAGAGTTGACGATGGGATGATGGAACTGAGAGCTTGACCAGGGGACCGTAGCTTCCATATGGAGTGGAGGGGCACCGCTGTCATGCAGCTTGGGGTAGCACCAAACGGTGGGCCAAGGCGGGGAGCTTGGGCCTCCTGACATTTTCAATCCGACACAAGGAGATCACCAGTTCCCACTGATGGGAATCGTCCAGCTTGCAGTCGACGATCACAAAACTCACCGTGCAACAAGGACAAATTTCGCCAAAATGGAGGAACAGAAGACGACGGACGAAATCAGACAGGCGAGAGCCATCGTCAACCCCGAGCTGGCCTCCGAGGCCCCGCGACTCGGCGAAATGACGCTGACGAAAGAGGAGATCGATGAGTTCTACCGAAACTCCCGCCTTTCCATTCCGACCGGCCTTCGGCTTCCGATGGCCTCTCTGCTATCTTTTGGCACCGGCTTCCTGTTGGGAGCGGGCCATGGCAGCAGGACCGCCGGTCTCCAGTTCCGGGCTGAGCACGCACACAAGCTGCCCACCACCACGACCGGCTGGTACCTCTACCACAAGAGCAAGAACTACAGGGCTGCACGAGGAGGCGTGAAAGAGGGGCTGAAGATGGGATTTAAGATTTCGTTCTGGACGACAGCGATGTTGGCGATTGAGCACATGTTTGACACCTACCGGGGGGCTCCGGACATGTTCAACACCATCACCTCGCTCGTCACTGTCGCAGGAGGATTCAGTCTGTGGAGTACGTTGACGGTGCTTAATGGTGATATCCTCTAGGTGATACTGACCACACTCTACGTGCAGATCGATTTTCGCTGCCCATGGCTGCCCGCACCACCAAGGCCGCCCTGGTCGTCGGAACCCTCTACGGAGGAGCCCAAGACTTTATGAGCACCCTCCACGGTCGAAAACTCCCCTATGTCGAAGATGCCAAACGCGAGTTTCGCAAACTGAAGGAGAAGACGAAGAGTGCATGAGCGAGACAACAGCTGGTCTGCCTCGACAGAATACGAGGCGCTGCCACACCCAGATCGGATGCTACACGCCAACAACATTCTTATATCAGATTGTGGCTTGTC
Organism: Podospora australis; assembly: GCA_033296905.1. NCBI lineage: Eukaryota > Fungi > Ascomycota > Sordariomycetes > Sordariales > Podosporaceae > Podospora > Podospora australis. The sequence goes on along the minus strand of MU864395.1, from coordinate 147,912 downwards.
GGTCCGGCCCCGACCCTGTTCGGGATGGAACCACCCGGCTTGCATTTGCAATCAGGAACCGACGAAACCCTTTTGGTTTTGGTCCACCGCAGCGAGCGAAGCGCAGACATAAGACCACATGACCTTGCCGGCTGATCAATTGACATTATCAATTGGCAGTGCAGCGCCGACATCAGCCGCCCTCCGAACACCGGCTAGTGGGTTAAAGTTCCTTTATCGCGTGGGATTTGGAGGATTTAGACTCGGGTCGAGATGAAGATTTCTCCGAGCTGTTCTTAAGCCGCTGGTGGTTACGAGAGCCGGACCTGTCAATTCAATTGAATGCTTCATCAAAACTGCCGCTGACGACGCGCTAGGAAGCTTGGCGCAGTCGTGGAATGAGTCGAGAGCGCCAAAGAAGCGTGGGAGCGGGGCCAATTCATCGATGACGGCAGACGACTCTTCTCCACAGCCCCGGCTACTTGCGGCCTTTGGAATGTGGGGAGGCCGGGGAGCGTTTGATAAGGAGCCGCGATAACATCATGGGCATACAGTGACGGAAGCAACACAAAGGGGGCGTCAGAACTCAATGGCAAATCAACGCCTGCAGGCTTGTGTGCGAGCCCGTTGGGATTGGTGGGTTTCTGGCATGTTCTGGCTGTCACGGCATATCAACGTGTGCGATACCGGGACAGAACCAGAGATTGGAGAAGCCAACCCTGGAAATGATGAACGGCGAAATGCATTATTACCTATCTCCTTCCTGTCTGCATGTAGGTATCTATCCATGATGAGGGGAGGAGGAGGAGGAGGGGTCTGCGTCAAGTAGCCGATCGTCAAACCATATAAGCTTTGCGGTTGAACTCTGTTTCCCTCGCATTTGTCGTTTATCTTCCTCAACTCTCTTCGTCTCCATCTCTTGCAAACGATTGGCACGTATCAATTATCATCCCATCTCGACCTATTGCTGGCAAACAAACATCCTGCCATTGGGTTCTTGTTCCTACTACAATGGCACCAATTCACAAATCCCTCCCGGGCATGCTCCCAGTGAGCAACATGGCCAGGACACGGGCAACTGCTACTCTTCCAAGAACAGTTCCTGCTTTCGTTTCTACGAGAAAGGCATCCTCGGCAACCTCAACCACGACGACCCGATCACTTCATTCCTCTTCAACCCAATCGTCACCCTCTGGGAATCTGACACTAGAAGACGCCGCCGACTTCTCACCAGAATCCACCACAGCAACTATGCCACCACCAACAACACCATCCCCATTATCCGTCCTGCCCTTGACCAACGTCTTGAGGTCATGGATGACCACCGCCGTCTCTTCGTCACCCGTCCTTCTCCCTCCCTCACTAGCAGCCATGTCCGTCCTGGCGCACACCTCCTCACCAGTCCTCAACCCCGACCGCAATCCACTGCTGCACTCTTTCCTCAAAAAAACTTTCTACGCCCAGTTCTGCGCCGGCGAGCACCCTGCTGAAGTGCAAAAGACTATCAAGTCCCTCAAAGACATTGGCTTCAGCGGCGTCATTTTGGGGTACGCAAGAGAAGTCGTCTTGACCGAGGCCCAGACGAAACAACTCTCTGCAGCCTCTTTGGTGGATGAGGAGTGTATCAACAACGAAGTCAGACCGTGGGCGACGGGGACGTTGATGACGGTTTTACTTGCCGAGCCGGGGGATTTTGTCGCACTCAAGTTTACAGGGGCGGGGAGGCAGGCGCTCTTTGCGCTGAAGGAGCGTCCCGGCGAGGCTCCGCCGCAGCAGCTAGGGGAGGCGATTGATACTATTTGCGAATTGGCGCAAAAGAGGGGGGTTAGGCTTTTGTTTGATGCCGAGCAGAATGCGGTGCAGAGAGGGATAGATGAGTGGACGATGCGGTATATGCGCAAGTATAACACGGGGGGCAAGGCGGTGATTTATAACACTTACCAGGCCTATCTCAAGTCCACGGGGGAGACGCTGAGTCGGCACTTGAAGGAGGCGAGAGAGAAAGGGTTTACGCTGGGAGTTAAACTGGTCAGGGGGGCGTATCTGGGGAGTGACCCGCGGGATATTATACACGATACGAAGGAGGGGACGGATAGGGCGTATGATGGGATCGCGGAAGGGTTGTTGAAGAAGGAGTGGAGTTTCCCCCTGCAAGGAGAGGGAGGGTTTCCGGATATGGCAGTGGTGCTGGCTACGCATAACAGGGATTCTGTGCTCAAGGCCAAGAGGTTGATTGCTGATGGGACGGCGAGGGAGGAAGTGGATGTGGCGTTTGCGCAGCTGCAGGGGATGGCGGATGAGGTTAGCTGCGAGCTGGTTGCTGGGAATCATAGGGAAGAGAAAAAGAAGATGAGCGCGTACAAGTACCTGGTTTGGGGCAGTACGGGGGAGTGCATGAAGTACTTGCTGAGAAGGGCGTACGAGAACCGGGACGCGGTGCAGAGGACGGTGAGCGGGAGGGAGGCGATGAAGAGCGAGGTTGTTAGGAGGGTGAAGGGGCTGTTTGGGCTTGCTTGACCGGGGAGGGTTGAGTTGACGACTTTGATGACAGTTTTCTCAGAGTTTTACACAGCGGTATTTTGCATTCTGCCTTTTTTCATGTCAGGTCTAGCGAGTGAGCCGGGTATCGCAGAGTTTAGTACGAGATATGATCACGGCCATAGATAATAAACATCTCCTGCATCTAAACTTGATCCATCACTCGAGCCAGCGTTTGGACTGTGGCCCCGTCAACTCTGTCCTGAGGCCATAATCCCTTTTAATCGAGGCCTGCCGACTTGTTCTTGCATGTTTCTTCTGACATGGGTACATATGAACCTTGGTACGGGTTCGCCGGGAATGATTCAAGAATGCCTGATATATAGACTTTCAATTCGGCAGCATGCAGTCGTGAAGGATCCATTCAACGGGCGGCGAACCAGAAGATCACATCCTATGCTCTCCATGTCGTCTCCTCTTACAGCCCCCTCAAAGCCATCCCCATCACCGCCAGGGTCTCCATCTTCTTTTTCTTCTCTGCCTCGTCCTTGAGAGAATCTAATACCGGCACGCCGTTCAATTTGTAGTACTTTCTAACCTTCGGCCAGTCTGTTGTTGTGGCCAGCTCTTCGTCCGTTAGTGGTACCGGTGTACCCTCGATAACCTCTGTAAGATGCGCCCAGACTTGTTGCCTTTCCTTCTCTTCGTCCTCTTCGGAGAGCGGTTCTGGCGAGGTGAGAATCTTGATCACGATTAGGTCTTTTGTTTTGACGGGGGTTATCCCCCAGCGGCGGTATCCGTCTGCGATCTATTTCCCAACCCAGTCTGTCAGCATCCCATGTCTCTGTCTGGGGCGCAAGGGCAGGCGCATACGTTATTATTGATATTCAGCGAAGAGACAACCTCCGAGTGCACATTTGGTGTTCGAAGAGTGCCATCGAGGAGGGTATTTAGTGCGGTGTAGACTCCTGCAAGCAAATGGAACCGGGAGAGGACGGATGACGCGTCGATGAAGGCGTACTCGAATTCGGCGTTTCGGGATACTAGCTGGGTTTGGAGAAAAGGGGCGTTGGTGACGTTCTTGAAGAGGGCGCCGTAGACTCGGTGCGTTCGGGGGATGTGTTCGAGGGGTATGCGCTCGAGGGTGGCCATTGCTTCGAGAGGTCTGCGACGGGTCCAAGGGGGGATCCGAAGGATCGCGGGGTAAGAATCGGGGAGCTTTCGTCTCGTGGAGGAGCAAGTTGAATACTGAGTCGGTGGACGGCTTGAAACTAGCGGTCTTTTGGGGTATAATTTGCCGAACTTTGGGAATCTTACAAGAAAGTAAACAAATCGAGCTGCAAAAAAAGTTATCCGTCTTTTAAGACCTGAATTTGGAGGGGCAGATCGCGGGGCAGCTAAGCTTTCAAGATGTGTCACTGTAATACACCAGAGGCGTAATATTACGCCCAACCAAGACGGATCCGGCCCCTCGTCTTCGTATCTGACACTGCCCCACACCATTCCGGATGCAGCTGCCATCAAACCCCCTTGTCAAGGTCCCGGAGTTCTGGACGCGACGCTGCGGAAGCACAACTGAGGCGACAGGGTCATGCCATTTGCTGGGCACTGGGCAGTCCATCCACTCAGTGGACATGATTCTTTTGTCCCAACTTCCCCGGGGGGCCACCATTTACTTCGTAGCAGTGCCCGCGTTCATCAAATGGTGCCAATCTGCAACGGTAAAACCCGTTTTAATCCAGCACTTACCTAGCACCACATACACCTACCAGTAGCACGAGGCTGGTGGTGTTGTTGAATATTGGAACACTTTCCTCTTGTTGCACGCGCGCATTGCGCATTTATTGACAGCGGATCACTCCCATGCGAATCCGCAGATCTCCATATTTCGATTGACATTGGCGCAAGACCAAACGATTGAGCTATTGCCGCCCGCCCGTCCTGGCGCGGCACAGCCTAGCAGCACAACCTGGATTCCGTCACTTGACTGCAGTGCTGCGGCCGGGCAGAAGAATATCGTGAACTGAGAAATACCGCCTATCAATCGCCGCTGAGGTAGCGGCACGACGACGCGATCATGCCTCAAGGGCGCCCAAACAACCTCAAGAGGCAAAGTGATGCGGGCAGTAATGTCCTGGGGGAGGATGCGTCGCCAAAAGTAAAACTGCCGCGCCTCGAACGCGGTCCCGATGACTTCTCAGGTATCGTCAAGACCAAGCTCCAGTCCTACACGCGCACGGGGCAGGCGTGCGATCGATGCAAGGTGCGCAACATTGTCTTTGTCATGTATGTTTCTCCTGCAGTGCTGACCTGGTTCTGTGTATCTCCAGGTCAGGAAAATACGATGCGATGCTCTCCCCGAAGGGTGCTCTCACTGCACCACCATGAACCTCGAGTGCTATGTTACCGACCGCGTCACCGGCCGAACGGAACGGCGAGGGTACCTGCAGCAGCTCGAAAGAGAAAAGGGTGCCATGCTCGCCCACATTCGGTCCCTCGAGAAGCTCTTGGAAAACAATGGGATTGAGGTTAGGCCATGGCAGTTCCCCGGCTACAACAGCACCTACCCTCCCGGCATGGCTGTGGACCATATGGGCAACCCCGTCCACGACCCCACGTCGAAAGACCAATGGGCACAGGTTGGGCTGGTTTGGGTAAAAGAAGGTCGCAAAGTACCGGCGGCGCCTCCATCAGAACGATCAGGAAATGGGAGCAGCTCTCGGCAATCCCTCGTCGAGTCGAGGCCACACGCAAACGATGCCCACTTGGGTGTGACTTGGGATAAGGAACCCCTGAGCTCCATCAAGGGGACGACGCTGTCGATCCTCGGGACGAGTCTTGACATTACAGCTGCCTTTGACACGCCAGATATGGACGAGCCTCCACCAGGCGCCCTCGTTGGCTCGCCATTGTACAACAAATCCGTCATGGCCATGTTCCAGTCGACGCTCAATGTCAACCCTGCCCTGACAAATGTCGAGCTCCCATCACGGCACGATGCTTTTACCTACGCGGAGTGGTACTTCTTAATGATTTCGCCTTTCTTACCTATTTTACACAAGCCTTCGTTTATTCAATTGGTAAGTCTGGCTCATTACCCGCTCCATGCGTCTCTTGCTGACCCTAACACAGTTAACGCGAATCTACGACGAACCAAACTTCAAACCCACTGTTCCAGAGCTGGTCAACGTCCACATGGTCTTTGCTACAATTTACTTTCAGTATGGAGTTCGAAATCGAGAAAAGCCGGAACAGTTTGCGCAGCTCAACGAATTATCCAACAAGCACTACCACTGGAGCCTCAGCAAGTTTTTTGATCTCGCCATTTCTCAGTCTGTCACGGCCGTTCAGGCGCTTGCCATGGTCATGGCACATACACGAAACTTTCCCAAGCCCGGTTGTTCCTTGACCATATCCACATTTGCTTACATGAAGGCTCTGGAGTTGAACCTACATCGGGCGGTCAAGATTCCAGGGGGCGGGACAACGCTCGAAAATGAAATGCGCAAGCGGGTCTGGTGGGCTATTCTTGCCGTTTACAGTACTCTCAACGGACGTTTGGGAAGACCGATGCCGGTGGCAGCTGAAGAGTTCGACGTAGAGTTCCCGATCGCCATTCCTGACGAGTATCTTGGCGAGGAGGGAGTCCTGGATGCTTCCAAGATCGGGCACTGCAACTATCAGGTCGGCATCATGGGTTTCAAGGTGACCCCCTTGTTTATGGAGATGTACTCCAAATTGTACGGCGTGCGCCGGGACGCCAGCACTTATCTGGACGTGATATACGAGTTGGAGGAGGGAATGCGGAAACTTCTTGAGGATCTACCGGAGGAACTGAGAGTCGAAAATGCCAAACCGGGCCATGAAGTGTTTGCCCTCTATTGCCAGGCCTTCTGTCTAGAGTTCACGCTGTGTCTCCGACACCCATCTGTCTGCATGACAGATGACCCCAAGTTCCGAGCGGAGAACACCAAGATATGTGAGGAGACGGCAAAGAAACTTCTCAAGGCTGTGTCATCATTGCGTGATCTGCGGTCGTTGGATACGACATGGTATCAGCTGGCCGTGTATGTCGGCGCCATATTCTCGTCGCTGGTGGCTCACTGGGAAAGACGGTACGAAGCGACGCCGCAAGATGTCGGCGCGTTGCGGGAGGATATGACGGCATGGCTCGACATTATCGGGGAGATTGGTCGACTTCTGGGTGAGTTTTGTTTCTGGTCCTTTTTATTTACCCCTGTACTAACCAAAAAACCAGGCACCGGAAACCGGCTTGCCTCCGAGGTGGGTGCTATCGTGGAGCGGACAGTAGGCTGGATCGAAAGAGATATGGGCAAGCTTGAGCCGGGCGCTACTCCCATCAAGCAACAATCATCACCTGCTTTTGCCATGAGCTCTTTGAAGTCTAAATCAGATTCCAGCACCACATCAGGAACAGGAACACCAGCAGAGGCCCCCCGCCCTGTGCTCCCAGCAAACGGCAACGGATACTATGAACCAACCGTTCCAGCTGGCACCACACCTTATCCTCCTCTGGCATATACCGATCAAACACCTGCCAGTTCCACCTCCCTCCAGAATGGCAATGCTGCAACGGTATTCGACTCGACAGACGGCGCGTCCTATCTATTCGCTGCCGCATCCGCAGCCACCGCCGCCAGCGTGTCTCCCAACAGCTCCACACCAGCAGAGCAAACCAACCCCTTGATCGCTTTTGCTTCCCAAGCAACACAGCACGTTGCCGGTCAGGCAGCAGATGACTGGCGCGCTCAGGGCCAAGCACAGGCGGCCGCGCAGATGCTGGCACAAGCGCACAGTGCAGCGTCCAACACGTGGCAGGACTGGACCGCCGCCATCGCTGAGGGGGCTACCAGCCAGGACAGGTTCAGCGCGAATGCGTTGCTAAACCTGGGAACGGCAAGGCCTGGCGATGTCGGCGTTGATCACGTCGGCGGTCATGGTGCGGATGCTGTGGGTGTTGGTGCTGTACAGTCTGGTGCGTGGCCGTTGCTCATCTTTCACGATGGGACGGGAGCTGGTGGTGGTGGTGCTGGTAATGGTGCGTGAGATTGATGGTGGTGGTTGTGATATTTTTTTATCTCTCGCTGCGCACACAGTTTGGGTGGTGATAATCACTCTCTCGGAGCCGGTTGTCTCTATTTATACCCACACCCATATATATCTTGGGCATTTTCCTACATTATCGTATACACATACGCCACGCGACGGCGGTTTTTTTCTTTCATTTCATCTTAGTTTACCCATCTACTTCAGCATATCTGCAACTGCTAGGGCGGGTGGTGGTATACGGGTGGTTCTATTTTTTTCATATTTTTTGGGGGGTTTGTTCAGCTTTGCTTCAAGGAACAGGAAAAAATGAAGTGAGCGAAGGAGTTCTTTGGCGGCACGGTTTAACTTTTTTTTGTCTTTCTACGTACCTCTACCTACCTATATCATCCACGGAGTAGTCAAGCTCCTGTACAACTACCCGCATGATGCACACAGCGGCATTTCTTTACTTATACCACTTTCCGATCTTCTGTATCATACTCCGCAATACTGCTTAGGATATCATACAAAACAAACACGCACACGCACACGCAAATATATACCCCGGTCGAGGAGTCAGTCTTCGCCGAGCCGATTTATTATCAAGTTCTAGTTCAAATGGAAGTTATTGATTTGCAGTGTTCTATTGTCTGCCGATCGACCTCTCAGCACATTTGTGAGAAGAAGACACTTTTGGTTCAGGAAGAACATTGAAATGGTTAATACACGACCCACCGCCTTAGACAGAAGACACGAGGGACATGACGACATGATTCAGTGAATTCCTTGGTCTTCGTTTGTGGTTAGGTATTTGTCTACGGGTTTAATTTAATCCAAGTTCAGCATATCCACTACATCCGTGATGATATCCAGAGAGAAAAAGTCGTCGAGGGAGAAAAAGTCATTGTCGGCAAAGGAAAAGAGTCCGTCGTTTACTTTGTCGTCGTCGTTATCGTTGGGAGGGGGACTTGTGACGATGATTTCCGGGTTTGTTGAGGTCCCGGCCTCGGCCTCCGCTGGTTCAAAAGGATTCTGGGTTTCGGAAGTCTCTGGCTCGAAAGGGTTCTCAGGTTCGGCCTTGGTCTCGTTCTCAGGGGTTCCAAACTCAGGAGCGTCAACCTTGGGAGGTGGTGGCTTGAATGGGGATCTGTCTTGGGAAGGGGCTTTGGTTGGTGCTGGTTTCGAAGTCGCAGCCTGAGGCGGACGAGGAAGCGGACGAGCAGGAGGTAGCTGCGCTGGCGACGATTCCATGTCGTCAAATGAAGAGAAGGGCGAAGCGGAAGAAGGAGAGAAAGAAGAAGAAGAAGAAGGAGAGAAAGAAGAAGAAGAAGAAGCAGCTAGTCAGGCCTTGTTGGCAACGTTATCGTCGTACTTGACGCTGAAATCCGTCACTTGGACAATGCCGGCTTTCCCGGGGTTGATATTTTCGTTGTTGCTGCCGAGAATGCTGCGGTCAGAGCGGTCGTCGTCGCCCAGCTTGTGAAGCTCGACGTCGGACGCCGTGGGCATGGGCCGGGACTGGATCGTCACCATTCTGCTGCGGTTGGCGCTGAGACCGGTTTCCTTCATGTAGCCCGAGTTGGGGTAGTTGCGGGAGCTCTTGCGGTCCTTGACGAGGACGCGGAGCATGGGGATGCAAGCGGCCACGATGGAGGCAGCGACTTCGCCGTTGGCCCAGATCCAGAGGTCGATACCGTCGGCTTTTTTTTGGTTCTGTTAGCCTGGTTCATTTTTGGGGAGGTAGCAAAAAGAGAACATACCGAAATCCTCAGACAACATGGCAGTAGGGGTCATGGTCGCCTTGATGATGGAGGTGATACCGGCAAACACACCCATGGACATGGCGAGACCCACACCAATCTTCTCCTTGGGCTTCATCTGCAGGCCCCACAGGAACTTCCACGGCAGCATGGCCAGAGTGATATCCATAGCCGCGGAATACGCACCAGAAAAAGTGTTGTAGTTGGTCAGCACCGTGGGAGCCCAGCAAGTGCCTTCGACGAACATGTCCCAGACCTTGTTGATGGGTGTGCAGGAAACCCAGGGAAACATGGCCGAGAGACCCATGGAGATGTTCATGGAGATGATGCAGAACCAGGTGACCTTTTTCATCCAGCCGTTGGTGAGATGGAGAAGGGTGATACCGAAGGAGGTCTTGGACCAAACCGAGGCCACGACGGAGAGCGTGCCGGAGATGTTCATGGGCAGAAGGAGCTTCATCATGTTCTCCATAGGGAAGTCCCAGATGTGCAGGCCGTACCCTAGGGTCGTCATGTACGTCATAAGACAACACTCAGATATCATGCATGCCTTAATAGGCGTTAGTATATTATTGTTCTGAGGGAGAGAAAAAAAAAGAAACGTACCATAGCTCCTATCAAAAACAAATCGTCCCACCATAAAGCTTGTCGCTTCAGCATACGACAGTACAGCCGCAGGCCCAGGAACAACAACGAAATGGACACCAAAGTCCAAACCACGCCGATGAGCTTCGGGGCGGCGTCATCGTGAGGCAGCAGTGCGAGCTCTTCTGCCGTGGGTGCTATTGGGACGGCGAACTGATCCGGCTTTGTGCCGTCGGGTTGGGTGGTTGTGGCCATTTTTGTGTCTATCGTCTATCGTCTCGTTTTCAGTCGTCCGGTTGTTGCCGTTGATATCAAGCGAGTGTATCGTATGTGTTATTGCTGTTGAACAAAAGGGGGACTGGTCCGCATGTCAAGTGTAGATCGTAGATCGTCAACAGTTCAGCTGTTCAACCGTGCAGATCCGTGGAGCTGGAAACTGGGATGGGTGTCGTGAAGACTCGTGAGAGTGCCGTCGGGTCCGAGTGGATGGGATGGATGAGCCTCAGGGTTGATCAGAAAAAAAGAGAATATGTGTGTATGGATATACAATAGTAGAAGTAACCCAACTGCCAACGGTTGGGGGATTATGCAGATGGGGGGGTCTGGCAATAGATCTGCAATGGGAACCAGCAGGAGTCGTCGGTCTGGAGGTCGCAACTGGAGCCAAGGGGGGCAGGAGACAGGAGGTGAGGGATAGGGGGGTGCAAGACACTTTTGTTCTCCCACGCAGAGAAGAAAAGTCCCCATCCGCCATCGTCTTGGCCATTTTGATCCATCCAACCGGGTCCAGTCCTGTGACTTTGGTCGTAAGGCATCGTGAGTGCTGCTAGTCGGGATAGCCCCTTGATGCCCTCGAGTCTGCCCTGAGGAACCCAAAGACCAGGGAAATTGCTTGGTGGAGTGGTGATTAAGCCCAGGGTACCCAGCCAGTGCCAGAGAAAAGTCAAGACTCGATCGGTGTTGCTGTTCATCTTGGCACCCATACCATCAAGGTGGAGAGAATTTTTCTTTCTTCTTCTGGACCCAAAGATCGGACTCGCTTGGGGGTGAAGAGGAGTCAGGAGGCTGCTTGGGAGTTAGCGGAAGGATCAAGCTTGTCAAGATGCCCACACCGAGATGCGTTCAGTGCGCAACAAATACAGAATAGGAAAAAGTGATGAAATTGAACATTGGATTTCTGCTCAAAATGATGCGATTCTGGAAAATCGCAACTTCCAGCAACCAACATGAACCCTCCAGGTTCGTCGAGAGTCTGGTGATGTTTTGTCGTTCGGCAGTTGTGTAAGACTGGATTGAAGCTACTTGCCTTGGATGCTTGCAGCACATCAACTCACCCCATTTCATCCCGCTCGCATGCCTTCTTGTTGATGTCGAGTAAGAAGTGACGTTGCTAAATATCTTGGCTGATACCGACGGGAGTCCAGTCTCTCTCTGGCGTTGCGCTCAGATGCATTCTGATGCCGGCGTCGGTAATTCTTGGGTTGCAGTGCTAAGGACATGCTTCCCCGCCGTATCTGGTCCCTCAGCCCCTAGAGGCTCTTGGGAGTGTCCCCTAATGTTATGTTACATTATTGCTAAAAGACATCCACAATCGTCCGTGTGTCAGAATTGTGAATTTTCTTTCCCTTCTCTCGCTGGAATCTTGATCACAAGCAAAAAAAAAAATATGGAGGTCGATATTGGAGCCCGCAATCGAAAAAAGAGGGCCCAGAGCTCGAGAGATCGTAAGATGGAGGTGTGGGATGGAGATCTGATGCGATCCATCCAGCCACGCCAGTGTGGGATTGGACATCGCAATGGGTCCAGTGGAGTCTTGCTGAATGCTGCCTGCTTACCAGTAACCAAACCCGCTCGGAAGAGTGGCCTGTCGCGATGAGGTCCGAGCTCGCTGTCTTTTCTCAAACTGTTTCTTGACAGTTTTTGAGTTTTGACAGTGATGAACGATGGCCCTTCCCGTGTCGGACGGGACGGAAAGGATCCATCAAACGTACGGTAGGTATCGGTCCAAGCGGATAATGGGAAACATGCAACTGAAGATGGAAATGGAAGCCGAACAGAAGTGGTCTAGAAATTCCCACAAAACAACCAAATTCCTTACCAAAAATCGGACAGCCACGTTCGGTTCGCGGCAATCGGTTCCCAAAAGAAAAAAGATGTGCAGGATTACACGATTACCGACGAGACGAGGGTTGTTTACCGAATCTACCGACTTCCAAAACTGTGCCCCTATCTTGCAGATCTCACGAAATCATCCCACGAGGCGTGAGGGATGCGATCCAACCTTCTTTTCTTCTTCAACACAAAAAGACTTCCAGGCGAATCCCAAACGAGATGACCATTGCCCCGAGTTTGTGGACGTCGGGCCTTTCTGTGGGGGTTGTCACAAACCACCTGGATTCCTTGCGATCTCGCATGGCCTTTTGCAAGGATCAATTTCTGCGCAGGTCTGTGGAGTTGTGGTGGTGGGCAGCTTGTGAAAGAGTGGAGGGGATTTCCATCAGCTCGGTCCACCATCGTCGTCGATAAGGATCTGGGCGATGAGGATCCACCGGGCTTGTTGATGTCGTGATGGCATCAACCTTTCTTTTTCTGATTCATGTTCTGATGATATCATTTGAGTACTATCGTCCCAGAGATCCAGTCCTTTCCTCCCCATGAATGAAAACACTTTTATTCTCTTGCACTTCCAGAGAATGCCGAGCTGAGCATTTGAGCTACAAATTAGCCCAGTCCTCTTATGCTGAGTTCTTTCACGCTAAAAGTCGACGAGTCCTGTGGGGAGGCATTCCGATATTCTAGTGGGAGATCTAGTTCGGACCGTCTTTTTTCCTCAGCCGGTTACCCGTACAAAGTACCAAGACCAGCACCAGAAGTTCAAGCATAGTAAACACCGACGCGCTGGAGCCGAGTTAGAATACGAATATCCCAAAACAGATTTGTCTGTGCCAAACAGCGGCAGTTGAAATAAATACACAGAGAGCCTGCTTGGCGACGCACGTCTAAAATTCTTCAAGTCTTAGCAGTCTCTCGGCAGCATTTTCAAATGATCACATGACTCAAGGCTGTATTTGTTATCTCCGCGAGACTCTTTTCTAAGGCACTTTCGGGTGATATGTTGAAATGGAAGACTGGAGCTACGTAGGTAGTTCCCACAGAAGAGACAAGACGGCGAAACAGGAATGCAACTGTTTTGTGGACGAGTGGCCAGTAGAGTCCAACACGGTCCGCAAGAACAAACTGCTTGGAGAAGGATCGGAATATATCTGAGCCTTTCTGGGTAGTTGGTCATCAGACTTGATACTCTCTGTCTTGCCCAAGAGGTGTGTTTTCCTGCTTAGCAATCCCCTTTGCGAAATGGTTTGAAAGTTGAAAGTTGAAAGTTGGAAGTTGGAAGTTGGAAGTTGGAAGTTGGAAGAACGAACGATACAGGGAATGGGCCGCAAGACTACCCCTGTTTTCAATCGGTATCTTGCACCGGTTAGATCCAGTTCTAGGAGCTCTCGGGTCTCTGACCCTTAGTTCTTGCGCGGTGAAAAGGGGTAAGCTAGCTTTTCAAGAGTCATCAATTCCGGTAAGTGACCTACAGGTCAATTGGCTACATGTTTCTTTGGCAGAAAGAACTGTGCAAGGGGCAAAGAAGTTGCGTGATAGCGTGGAACAGGAAGAAGCCCTCGCTGCCACTCGAGGAGAGGAGAAACAAGGCTTGTCGATTTGCACAACGCTATGTTCTTGCCAGGCAGCTGATAACAAGCTCCTCAAAGCTCAAAAGAAAAGAAGGCAAGACCAAAGTACACAATTCAATTCGACCCAACTAAAGCTCGCAATCACAGCTTCGACTTAATCATACCCTCCTCTGCCGCCTCAGCCTTCTTCCGCGCATCCTCGAACGCCTTCAACTTGGGCGCCACCATCCCCTTCCACACCTCCAACCACTCCTTTTCGAAATTGGGCAGTCTCCGTCCCGTCGTGCCCTCCTTTGGATCCCCCGCTATGCCCCTCAGAAACTCAAAGAACTCTTCGTAGTCCGGGGCAATGCTGTAGTAATCTTTCCCTCCCTTCTTCACAGCTACCCGTTTGGCTTCCCAGAGTTGTTGATCCGCGATTGACGGTAATCCTTTCGCGGACCGCCCAGCGAGATGGCGAGCCACCGCCACAGCTTGCCATTCGTAGACTTTGAATGTGAACCCTCCCCCGAGCTATCCATTTCATCCTTGTTAGCCCAAATCTCGATTCTTCTCAGGACAGCGAATGGAGAGAAACTCACCATCCCAACAAAAGTCAAAGTAGGATCCAAAATATCCAAAGTATGCTGAAACACCCCCGGCAGTCTTCTGTAAGCCTTTTCCACCCGTTCCTGCACCACCGGCAGCCAGGGAAAACTAAACGTGTACCCTGTGCCAAAGATGATGTGATCCACCCCTGTCACCTCTGTGCCATCCGCAAAGAACACCGTTCCCGTCTCCGGACACAGCCTTGTGATCCGTTTCTTGATGGCAATATGCGGATGCTCAAACGGCGTCCACCCAAACGCCGGGATTGGATCTCCCCTGATGGACGCAAACACCGGGTGCTGTGCGTAAGGTAAAATCTCGTGGATGATTTCGTGGCTGGAGACGCTGGCGCCTACTACTATTACTTTCTTTTCTTTTCGTCAGCATCATTCTCTCTTGGGATCTTGCTTCTTATCAGATGCCAGTGCCGAGATTAAAAAGGAAAACTCTTTACCTTCCCACGAAAGTCTTCTCCGTTACGAAAGTGCTTACTATGCACCACCCTCCCCTTGAATTTCTCCTCAAACTCCACTAATCCCTCTATATCGTCAGGAAACCAAGGGACATTATAATGCCCCGAAGCCACGACCAGCGCATCGAACCGCTCCTGCCACCAGTAGTCCTTTTGCCCTGTTGTCCCTTCTTTTCGGAGAGTCAATACCCATTCCCCGTTTTGCTTTTCCGCTTTCTCTACTGTCGTCCCCAACTCCAGAAGTTTATCGTGTCCACCCCGGATAAAGATGCCTTTAATCCATTCCCTAATTACCTCCCTATGACGATATGGTGCGTCTTGCCCGTACCGTTCCAGCGTACGCGGAGAGAGAGTAGATGGGAAGGCTTCGTCGGGGCCAGAGTAGCGCATGATTTCTGGATGGATGTTGCTGTGCAGATGCTCATGCTGGGCTGAGTCGCTGAAGCGGAGCTGGTGGTTGTTTACTGCTTCTGACTTGTAGGTTTCTGCTGGAAAGACGGCGGGGATGAGATTAGGGGGGAGAAGAATATCGGCTTGACCTGCAAGGAGGGCTGGGAGGGAGCCGGGGGCTAGGCCGGCGGGGAGATGGGGGGTGTATACCCTGCTACTATCAGCATCTGTATGAAGCAAGAAGGGGGAGGAGGGAGGGGAAAACGAACCAGGTCCCGCCGACGACGGGTCGCCTGTCAAAGACCCTGATCACGTCGAAGGCTTGCTCTTTGGCTAGGGCGTCGGTTGCGATGGCCCCTGCTGGACCGGCGCCGATGATGGCTACTTTGCGGATTTTCGGGGTTGGTGGCATTGTTCGCCTGTTGTTGTGGTGGAGGTATCGGGTTGAGGTTGTCGTGTTCAGGGGTTGAATTTTCCGGTTGGAGATAGATAAATCAGCAGAGACTTCCGAGACAAAAAGTGAAATTAAGCCACTTACATGCTGCCCTCCTCACTGACGAGTATGATTTATAGGTTTTATTTTTGAAAGTTAAATACCCCGACATCGCAGCCTTCGCTGCAAATAACCCGAATTCGTGGTTGTTGATTGGACTCATCACGCCAACACCATGGCGACTTGCATGCCTCGCATCACGCAACATTGAACACAACTTTAGTGGTAAGCTGGACGATAACAGGACCGCACTAACACCATCCAGTGTCCAGTTGACGAATTCATGTTACTTCCGTATGTTCAAAGTTTTGATATGGCAATTGATATTCGTGCACTAGTCCTTTTTATTCATGCACTAATAGTCTAATACCCAGATAAGGAGGCAAGTCTAGCATCATTATCATACAAGGCCATCATCCCCCTCTTCCTATCTATATATACACACATATACACACGCATATATACACACAACAAATCATAGGGAATAAGTGCACGAATATCAATTGCCTTTGATATTTACATCCCACCTCCATCTTTTCACCCTCCCTGTTTTCTTCCCCCTTTTCCCCCATCATCCTCCCTCAGCCAACATTCATGGCTTCTTGTTCTGAACATAACTATTAAAAGTAGCCCTAGCATTCTTCGCAAACTCCAACGGCTCGCTAAACATGCCCTGGGTATTATGCACAGGAAAACTAGCCGCACTGTTCGCGGGCTGCGGAACCGCCGTCCGACTAATCGCCCATGCAAACTGCTGCACCGTCCCGCTGTTGACGTTCAGCGCGCCCCCGTAGCTGCCCGTCCACTTGCTGCACCCCTTGCAGGCTACTTCCACGCTCCAGTGCGTCGAGTTGCGCGACTGAGAGAGTTTGGTTAGGGTCGCTTGGGAGTAGACGCCGGGTGTAGTCCTGCCCCTGTATCATTTCATCCATTGTCAGCATCTGAAGAAATTCTTTTTTTGTAAGGTCAGGTAGGTAACGTACGAAGACCACCGACTACTAACAGTAACCTGCCCCTGGTTCCCATTCGGCCACGCCACGGTTAAGGGGTTGAGCGTCATGCCTCCGCCCCAAGAGAATCCAGCCCAGGTATTTGCGTGCGGGCTGTGAATCTGCAAGATGGTATCAAACGGCTGCGACGGGCTCGCATCGGAGGGGATGGCGATCCGGAACGTGGGCTGGGTGGGCGAGACATAGTACTGCAGGTAGCAGAGCGCCGGGACGTTGCCGGATGCTGTGGAGCAGTACTTGGAGGTTACGCCGTAGACTTGTCTTTTCTCGTTTGTGACTGCTTTGCCTGACACCACTACTCCAGAGAGCGGGAGCAGGAGGGCGAGGACGCTTGATAGATGCATTTCAAGTGGATAGGAAAGGGGTGAGAGAGGTAGAGACAGAAGTGGAGTGGATGAGGAAAGAGTCGTTGAAACAAGATCTCTCCAAGACGACTAGCGAGCAAAGGTGCCGTGTTGGGAGTGGCTTGGCCTATTTATAATGATTTTGTAGTTGCATTTCCCCAGATTCCATCACCCGCAGTTCAACGTGTATGTGGAATATGTTTCTAGAATTCTTTCCTCTTTCGTCATCCCGCCGCTCCAGAGACCAACTTATTCCGCGTCTTCCCTCAAAAGCCTGGGGTGAGCATGGCAAATCCCTTCAAGAATCCTGGGAGATATGCCGGATAAAGTTTGATAGTATGACCTATATGAGCGCGGTCCTATCAACAACTCCCAGTTGATCATCACCTCCAAAAGAAGCGGGAAGTGATCGGCACTAGATTAATCCCCCTCGATATACAAAACACAGCCATGCCCTTGCCACGTGCTGTTTTGACCCCAACCGTCAAGATACAGCCTGAAGGTGCACACACCGTTTTTCTGGGGAGGACATGCTCCGAGATGTAACCCCCCTTGCTCCCTTCAATGATATTTACGATCCCTGGTTTCAAAGAGAGTTGATTGAGTACGACCCTCAAGATGAAGAAAAGCGGAGGCAAGGACCGGTCTGGAAGCTCGTAAAAAAATGCAGTAATCATTGCTATCATTTTACGACATATAAACAAATAACCCAAGACATACCCCTCTACATGTGACCCAAACTCTCTCAAGCAAGTTCCTTCTCCCTCACAGCGGGCGTTCCCTCCTTGGGTGTCATTTGCCCAGGCTCGTCGACAGAGTCCTTTTCGGGAGCGTCGGTCATGCCAAAGAGCTTGTCCATGGCTTCGAGGGAGATACCCTTGGTCTCGGGCACAAAGAACCACACGAAAAAAAACATGGAAAAGCAGAAGCTGCCAAAGATGAGGTATGTTCTGAGAAAAGATTAGCATCTGACAATACAAGACCAAACAGGACAAAACATACCCATATCCATTTGCACCGACGGTGACCAACATGTTGGGCACGGAGCGGGCTACGACAAAGTTGAACAGCCACTGTGTGGCAGCGGCAAGCGAGACGTTGAGAGAGCGGAGGCGAGCAGCGGGAATTTCGGATGCGTAAATCCAGCAGGCAGGTCCCCAGCCGAATTGGAAGAAGCTATCGACTCAGTTAGCCAGTTATCCAGTTGGAGAAAGAGGGAGGTTCTACATACGCAGCAAACAAAAAGATGCAGACCAAAGCAAAGTATCCCGCAGGTGGCACTGGCTGGCCTTCCTTGGGAGGTGCAACCCGGATATAGATGCCAATGTAGAACATGACCAGGCCCTGCGCAATACTCGTCCACAGCAGAGACCGTCTCCGGCCCAGAGAGTCGGCCATAAACAAAAGGAAGCAGATGCAGCTGATAACCTTGACGATCCCGTAGATACCGGTACTGAACAGAGACGTAGAGGTACCGGTGAGACCCAAGTTTTGGAAGATCAAGGGCGCATAGGTGTTGATGGCGTTGGTGCCCGTCATCTGTTGGCAGATCATCAAGGTGATGCTGATGAGGGCCCGCTTGCGGTTTCCGGGGATCGTCCACATTTCTTTTTGAAGATTCCACCAGGTGGCATCACCAATCAATCGGCGCTCCGTCTCAAGCTGGTCTTGGATCTCGCGGAACTCGTCCTGAATGTACGGGTGATCCGGTGACAGGTTGCGAATGTTGGATAGAATCCTCTTGCAGTCCTCCCATCGGTCCTGTCGCGCCAGCCATCTCGGAGATTCGTGGCACAAGAGCATGCACAGGCATAAAAGAGCAGCCGGGAGAGCCTGGATGGCCAGGGGGAAGATGT
Organism: Podospora australis; assembly: GCA_033296905.1. Lineage (NCBI taxonomy): Eukaryota > Fungi > Ascomycota > Sordariomycetes > Sordariales > Podosporaceae > Podospora > Podospora australis. The sequence continues at coordinate 129,225 of MU864395.1, read as the reverse complement.
ACATGATGGGGCCTTCGGGGAAGTTGATGGACACGCTGTAGTTGATCCAGAACGCAAGCATGCCTCCCGTGACAATAAACAGTTGGTACAATCCTGTAAGAAGACCGCGGATGGCTCGTGGGGCATTTTCGGAGACGTAAATGGGGTTGATGGTGGACGCGGCGCCGACACCGACACCAGCCACGAAGCGACCGATGTACATGGGGGCCAGATTGCCAAGTGCGCAAGCTTGCATGATGACACCGATGATAATCACAAGAGAAATACCAATGAGGCACCATTTTCGACCAAAGCGATCCGTCAAGGGGGAAGCGAGGAGAGCACCGAGAAAGCAACCAGCTTGTAGAGTCGAGACGATATTGGCAGAGAGATTGGCCGAGGCGGGCGAGTTTTTGGCACCGAGGCCAAAGTCTTTGACGAAGGGGGGTAGAACGATGACACCACCGATGACTGACGAGTCCCAACCGAAGGACATGGCACCGAAGCAAGCCTTGGGGCCGTGATTGTCAGCACTTTGACTATGCTCGAGATTGGCCGACAAAACTTACCGAGCAGGCGAGCAGGTACACCCTCCAGCCGTAGATCTCGGGCGGATCCGTGGCCATGGCCTCGTTCCGCACAATCTTGCGCAGAAGCTTCTGTGACGCCGACATGCTGGGCTGTTGTTGACCTCGACTTCCTTTGGTGTCTGGTACCAGGACTGAGTGGAAGATGGTGATGTCGGTGAGGGCGGGAACTGGAGGGGTTTTGTTTTATCGAGGGTGAACCACTTCCGATCAGCAAGGAAGGTCGCTTCCCAGACCACCGGATGCTCCATCCCGGGCCTTTTTGTAGTTGCACCGCATGCCAGCTCGATATTGAAGGCAGTGTAAATGGGCACGGGTGAACGGGTCTGGTGTCTCGCCTGATTGGAGAAGGATGCCCGTCTGCTGGTTGTCGGGGTCCCGCCCCCCCCCCCCTCCCCATATGAACTGGTTCCCTGTCGTGATAATAGGCCCTGGTGCGGTGCGGAGAAGTCGGTATCGTGAATTGCAATCAAGATGGTATGGCCGGATAAGGCCGAATTGCGGTGGGATGGGACATTGTGATTGACAGAAACGAGACCCTTGTGGGAAGACAGAGGTAGTATTTTCCTTTTTCCCACCAAGCAGAGCCATCGGACGTGGTGGCGGGAGTGGGACGTTGCGAGCCAAGGAGACGAAGAACTAAACCGTTTTCTTGTCCCGCTGCCAAGGCGGTGCCTTGAACGCCATATCGTATGGAGATCTCTTGTCTCTTGGCCTTGTTGGTTGTATTTCTGCTACAAATTTGCTTAGAGTTTTGGCGTTGGGTGATTCTTTCTTCGTGCGACCGCAACAAGATGAAGTTGCCTCACCATCTCTGAAAATAACTCCGAAAAGCCCAAGATGCAGAATTGCGACAGAAAGGCTGCAAAATGATAAGAAAAAAGACAAAGCACGCGCAAATGTCTGGTGCCGTCGCTTTAGCCTATTCGCAACATGGCAGCCAGGCGGTCGTGGTCACAGTGAAAATGGGACGGCGTTCATGGGGTCGGGATGTTGTTCACTGGTGGGCGAGGAACCGTCTTGGCTTTTGGTTGGGGTGTTGGGGGTTTCATTGGCTTGATTGTGCGGGGGAAGGAGAGATGTCCACCTCGAAGTCTCTCGTCTGGGGTAGATTTTCGTGATTGTGACTTGTTTTCGAAGAAGGAATTATTTCCGTCCGGCTGTGAGGTAGGCATCCGTCCAGGTGCCTGGACCACTTCACCGCAAATCATTTGTCTGCAAAAGGTTTTGCAGTCATGTCTTCAAAAGCACTCACTCAGCTCAAATTTAGATCGAGAAAGATACAGCTTCCAGAACAGCTTTCTCCAATTCACCCAAAGTTTACTGCATGTCGCCGCGGCTCGAGACGAGAATGAACTCCAATTTAACCAGACGATGGCACAGTACCGGGCTCTTTTTTCCTCTCCAACTTCGTCCCACAGCTCTGGGCCAGGGTACTCGTGTCTCTTTGGATGCCCATCATCACCCATCTGGGCCTACCCCCTGTCTGGGGGAATTCATCCAGAGATTTATCCACCAATGAGCTTCCATCACTTTGAAGCTGACCTCAGCGTCCATGTCTCACGACGACGTATGTACACCACGTGCCAGAAATGGCATCGCATTCGTGTGAGATAGGCTTCATTTGAATTCACCGACGGACGTGTAGAGGATTGTAATCCAGGTACTCGGTAAACCATGTCTAAACTATCACAGCCCACCATCACGGTGCTGGGACAAGATCCCACCAATAACCGCGTGTGCAGAATCAACTGCTACGCCTTCCAGCAGGATGCCATCCTCTCGTTTCGCGGGTGGCAGTATGCTGCCTTTTACAGTCCTGTAGGCGATGCCGTGTTCATCCATCTCGCCCGGCGCCAACTACCCAATGGTCCTTGGGAGACCTTGGTGTTTGATGACTACCCCCAAACCGTAGACGACGGGCACAATACCGTCCAGATAGGCATCTGTTCGGGCGACGGCACGATCCATCTCTCCTATGACCACCACTGTGATGTGTAAGCCTTTGTTGTTGTCCCCTCCTCCCTTCACTGCAAGTATCACCGTCTTCACACCGTTTCAGTCACCAATGAAGCTGGACCAAGACGATGACCACTTCTGATTATACTTTGGGGTTTTTTTAAGCCAGGCAGCTAACATTGTGAGAACCTCAGCCTCCACTACCGCCACTCCCGCCCAAACCTCACCACCAACCCATCCTCCTTCACCTGGACCTCCTCCCTCTTCTCCCCAAACCTCAACCACCTCCCCGGCATCGACCCCTCTCACAAACCCTTCCACTACGTAACCTATCCGCGGTTCTGCTCTCCTCCCCCTTCCTCCTCTGACACCGGCCTCCTCTTTACGTTAAGAGACGGAAAAGCCGGCCTCGGCAATGACCACCTATACACTTACTCTCCCCTTACCCACACATTTTCCTACCTCGGCCAACATCTCACGGGCGTTGCCTCCAACCCTTACATCCATGGCCTCAATCTCACCCCTTCCCAATCCCATGAGAACCGCAGCAGGCTGCATATAACCTGGGTCTACCGCGCCTTTGTCCATTACCCCGGCTGGGACGACCCGCTCGATACCAAACACAAGACCCAAGCTGGCCCGAACGGGGCGGAGAATAATTTTGACATATGCTACGCTTATTCCGACGATTCCGGCCTGACTTGGTTCAACGGCAGCGGAAAACAGATTGCTGATTTGAGAGCCAAAGAAACGGTGGATAATACCTCTGAGGGGATCGTTGCTTTTGAAATCCCCAAGGGCAGCGGTTTGACGAATCAAGAGGCGCAGGCTGTGGACTCAAGGGGAGGGGTGCACGTACTCAACCGTGACAACCTCCCTTCTGATGACGACAAACCTGGATACGGCAAAGTCAGAGGTGATGGAGATATTAAGTCGGATGGGAATGGGAAAGAAAAAGTAACAAAATGGAAACACTACCACCGCAACTCATCAACCGCTACCTGGCGACAAACCCCCCTGCGACCAGTCCACGGAAACACAAGGGGACGGCTGGCTGTCTGGCAGAAAACAGGGGATCTATTCATCATCTTGCCGAATTCAGACACGAAGGGGATGCACATCCTCAGAGCCACAGCCAAGAATGAGTACCAAGACTACGAGGAGGTTTGGTCGGGCAAGGGGTTCATGGGTGAGCCGCTGGTGGATTCTGCGCAGCTTGAAGAGGGGGGTGATAATGTCTTATCTTTGATGGTTCTGGCTGATGCAGGTGGGGAGGGGAAGAGGGATGTTGTTGTTTTGGATTTTCCTTTATCTCCACAGGCAGTGCAGCTAGGTAAGGTGTGAGTAAAGTGTGGAACAAGCTATATAATAAAAGTGTAATAACAATGCTGATAACATAAACCTAAAAAAAGATGGTATGCCCCTTCGTGCCATTGTGATGTTCCTTGCGTGTATATTCCCGAGTCAGTGAGATTTCCCCCCGCCATTCATATTTCCAGTCCAGTCATAAGTTCGTAAAAGTGTCGTAACAAGAAAAAAACGTTGCCTTCTCCCGAATCGCCAACCATTCTAGATTTATCCCCAAGTCTAGACAAAACTCCTCAACCCCTCTAAATCTCTCCCCGCTCTCAGTCTAGCATGCACATTGATATGCCCTCCGTGCTCAGGGCCAGCGTCTATTGTCCTCACAATCCACATCGTTCTTCGTTTTCTTTCTTTGGGAATGCTGTACCCCCCTATGAAATGTTTTGTTAGCACACATAATTGCTTTTCCCTTGCTTCAAAAGATCAACTACTCACCCTGATGACTACGTAAATAAGGTTCCGTCCTGGCCCGTGAAACTGAAGCAAAGTTTCGCTTCTCCTCCGCAACGGCTGGAGAGGTGGCTGCCGGGGCATAGTAATTCTCGGGCTCCTCCGACATATTCAGGTACGACGTCGGGTTCGGGTCCCAGTCGTATGTGCTCTCGTGGAAATTTTGAAAGTGTGCCAGCTCCGGACCGCAGGCGATCGGAACTAACGGTGGTGGTGGTGGTTCGGAGGGACGAGGAATCGCTTGGGGTGTGGGGATGTCGGTATCAGCGGTGGCAGCGGCCATTGCTGGCATCGCAATATCGTTTTCGGTGTTGAGGTCCTCCTCCCAGTAATTCGGGTTGAGGTTATCCTCCTTTGCGCCTGCCAGACCCATTGGCAGCCCCTCTTCAAGAACCTCCTTCTCCTGCTCTTGAGCTTTATCCTGTCGAGCGGTGATCCCATCCCCCCAAACATACCCGGTGTCCCAGTCGTAGTGTTGTTGCTTCTGCCCAGGAAATACCGTCGGAATTGCGGGAGTCATCGTCGTCGTTGGGTTCGAAATTCTTCCCCAGCCCTTTCCGGCACACTCAATAATCCTCCTCTCCATACCAGTCTCAAGTTTGATCCCCAGCATCCCTCCCAGATAAATCAAGTGGTGCGCCAGCATTTGACACAGATGTTCCCGCATAGCCAACCAAAGCGTAGGACTTTGCTGCAGCTGCTCGTCAACCAGATCGGCTGGGAAATCGGGCGAGTGCATCCCCTGCATCTGCATGGCCGTCGAAGAAGTCGAGTACAACACACCCAGCACCGCTCCCAGCACAAACAGAAATAAAACCTGGCAGGAGGACCGTGATAGTTTCGACAGGTACTGAGGGGTTAGAATCCGATCCAGCTTGAGGAGCAGCCGCGACCCCGAGACTTGTCCAGCGAACCCAACCTCGAAGGGATTCAACCCTGCCTCCTGTCCAGATCCTGACCCTGTATGCGAAAGTGATGTGGCAAGGAGAAATTGTTGAAAATCCGCCCCTAGCTCTCTGAGATCTGAATCCTTCTCTTCGGCCGCAAATCGTAGTGCCAGCAAGTTCGAACAGCATAAACCCACGATGCTCCCTCCACCGGGCAAGTGGAAATTTGGATCCGTCAACCAACTCGTCATGGTCTTGTTGAATGCCGCCTGGTTTGGTAGAAATGAAAATTGAGCTGGAGTCGCAATCCGGCTGAGCAGACGGCTCATTTTGAGCATTAGTGTCTCGGTCCTCATCTTGAAGGAATCGTCACTTGATGCCGAAGGAGAAAGAAAAATGTTGACGTCGGCGAAGCGAGTTCGCACGCAGTAGCTGAACGAAAGGACCTTTCTCTCGGTGCCTCTGACGGCAGACTGGAGACAGGCTTGGCACGGGTTTTCCAGGGAGCACTTTGAAGTTCAGTCAGCCCATTTGGTCCTGGCCCGAGAAATCAAACTGATCCACACACCTCAATCTTGAGCATCCTACACCGCAGACAAGCACCCTGACGCCGAACACCCAGCACTTTGGTCCTTTCCGCCTCTGTCAGTCTCGCCCTCGATCTCTGCTGGTTTTGGTGTGGTGGTTGTCGTCGGAAAGTAGTAGCTCGGAAGCAGTGAATCGACTGTTCAAGTGATGGTCTCGCGGTAGTAGGATCACTATTGGTGGCAGTCGTCAGATCTCGATTTGGAGAGGGGTCGTCATCATCTTCATCAGAACAAAAGCGGCGGTGGTGGTGGTGGCTCATCGGGATACTAGAAATAGATATATAGGTTTCGATCTAGAAATCGGAGAAACAATAATGCAAACAGTTAAATGTGGCGAAGCTAAGAGGAGAGTATCCAGCTGAACCAGCACCACAGCTACTCTGGCACGGCATGAGACAATTATTTTGGGGTTCCTCTTTTTAACTAGTTACACGACTAGTGTGACGGGAAAACTGTGTGACGGAGCAGTTCGAGGCTGGCTGACAGTTACACATGATTACTATTGAAACGAAGAAACTCACTTTGTCATTTGGGAGTGGCATCTTTCAAAGGGAGAGAGAAATCCAGATCATCTAAGCGGTGGTCTGTGGTACCACCACAAGGTTCAACACCGAACTTTCCGTAACGAGACTAGCGTATCCCATGCGGGCTGGTGAATCCTTGTAAAATTGGCAGCATGAGTGCATTGGGTGGCATTTTCTATTCTGGACTGTTCGATAATTCGATGTCGAAAATCGCTTGGCGGACCTGCTGATGTTGTTGAGCTTCGTGGTTCCACTGTAAAATAATCTTGAACAATAAACTTGGAATGACTCCCATCGCTCCGCTGGACTGGTCCTTGTGGGTGGATTTGGGGAAGTCAAAATGGAGACTATGGGGAAATAGAACAATCAAATACGGCCTCGATTCCGAAGTTTTGTTCTCGACCCTGGTCATCGCCCCAGTCTGGTGAGTTTCTTGATGAGAAGCATTCGAGAACCGTTGTCGTGGAAGTCGAGTCTGTTGAGTCAACCGAGCCAACCCAATCAGCGACGGCGAGAACCCTAACCCTTCTCTTCGCTCAGCATGCCGCATTGGACTTGGCGGCTTGAACAATTGAACTTGATGCATCGTCCGTCCGTCCGTGATATGATCGAGATGCAATAAAGTAGCATTCTTTACTGAAATATCTGCATCTCAGGAACAAAAAAACAAGTTTCGGATCTCGATAAACCGCTGCGGTGTTGCAGTACTGATGACATGACCGAAAAGAGGGATTGCGGTGAAGACTGAAGAGGTGGGACCCTTGGGCCTGATGACCCCAGAGTTTTGCCTGTCTAAACCAATCGGAAATTTTCCCACCCCTGTTCACAGCTGGACTCGAGCGAGCTGAAAGCAAAAGTTGAAAAACCGTTTGAGCGACCACCACGATTAACCACGATGCGCCCGCAACCTGGAAGCCTCCACAACCGCGAACCAAGCCAGCTGAAAGAACCCTGTTCCGACCAACAAGAAACAGGTCCCGGCGCCACAACCATCATTTTTGTTTTGGGAGTTGTCAATGCCGACTATTTGGCATCTTCTGATAGTTTTGTTTCGTATCGCTCCGGAGATGCAATGACAGCTCCTGTATGCGTCACTTTCCCGTGGATTTCTTAGGGACAGCTTTCGTTTCTTTTCCCTTCAGTTCGGGGTCCTGTTCGTTCATCATCCTCTAGGGCGGTGACACCCGACACCAGACCATCGGATGGGTTCTCCCCGATGGAAAATCTAGGCTCTGGTGGGATGAATAAGCGGCGTTCGACGAGGCTTGCGCAAGACTCTGCAAGGTATCTGCAAGTCATCCGTGATCATCACCACATGGCGCCGCGAGCGCTTGTTGGCTGTCGCTTGGCGCAGCGCCATTTCGGTGAAGGGGAGGGTCCGTAATCGCCAGTGGACAACCCTAACCCGACCCTCCTTCGTGGCCGGGGATGACGATGGTCACGACAACACACCATGGTGGAATAACCGGTGAGATAACCGATGAGCAAAGCAAGATTCCAGCAGTGCTGAAAGGGACTGCTCTGTGCACGCGAAAACCATTCATACGCATGCTGAACTACTCGCTGCCATCAAAATGGTGGAAGAGGTCACTGTACGACCCACACCCCTACGGATGGTACTCCTGTCGTGTTCCCTCGAATCCAAGGACTCACGATATCACGAAAACCCTCGACAAATAACAAGCCAGCCAAGGTAATCAAGAAAGCTCCTTCTCAGCCCACCCCAACCTCAAATTTCCCGCATCAAAAACCACAAATGCCGCCTTGAGCGCAACATCCCCAAAGATCGAGAACCCAATCCCTGTGTCCTCCTGCACGCCCCCAAAGCACTCCTTCCCAGTCTTGTCCACCGGCGAGTAGACCATGTACTTGCCCGGAATCTTGATGAAGGTAGCATCAGCCAGAGCAGCATCGTCTTCTCCTTCACGACCACCACCACCACCACCACCTCCACCACCAGAGCTGCTGCTACTGCTAACCGCAAAATAAAGCGAAGGAGCCTTCACGTCGCAAGGGACAGTATACCCACCCTGCGAAGGCGAATACCCGCCCCCGTCCACTTGACTATAATACGCACCAACCACTTCTTCCGGCAAAAGGAGCAGGGTAGTACCCGTGTCCGCAATGCCGTGAATCACGGTCGCGTTCAAGCCTGAGGAGGTAGAGCCGACTGCATAGCCCGGGGAGTCCCACATCCAGAACCCATCGGAGCTGTCGACGGCGGTGTAGGTGATGTTGCCTTTGTAGGCGCTGCTGTCGATGTAGCCAAAGTTGTAGTGGCCCGCTGTTTTTCTGTTAGCCTCTTTGCACGAGAGAGTAAGGGGAAGGGGGGAAGACATACGAGAACTAGCCTTCAAATCAGCAGTAAAAACCGGCTGATCCAACTGACTCATAGCATTTTCAAACCACGTATGCTGCTGCTTGGGCAAAATGGTATTGATCGACCCAAAAGCCAGGCCAATCAGCCCATCATTAGCCGTATCCGCGGTAAACTCGTCCGATACATTCCTCGCAGCTTCAACAGCTTGAGAAGAAACCGTGAGTCCGCCCACGGTGACGGTGTCCTGGTACACATCGCCAGAAGAAGTGCTGCCGTCGCCGTACTGGATCTTCCAGGAATAGCCCTCCATCTTTTTGGCGGATCTGCTTTCTTCGGGATTGTAGACCGCCTGCCCGTTTACCTCGTCTTTGCCCATGAGGGTGCTGAATACCCAGAGATCGCTGGAGCCAGTGTCCAGGTCGAGGCTCAGAGTCTGCCCTGGGCTGCCGATGGAGACTGGGATGAGATATTCAACGTCGTGCTTCTGGGGAGAGGCCTCGGCTGTGCCGGTGCCGCCACCACCTTTGTGGTCATCGTCCTCGCCATCGTCACGCTTTTGATTTTGTTGCTGCTGCTGTTCTGCACGGATCCTGCTGACGGCTTCCTGGAGATGGGGCCGGATGGGCGCGTTGTACTTACGAAGAATCCTGGCCAGCTCGAGGGCGCCGTTGCGAATGAAGTTGGTGTTGTGCACCTGCGTAAGGGAGACTGTGCCTGGTTTTGCCCCACCGGCACCGTTGTTACCGAAAACTGCAGGAGGCAAGGCATTGGTCGTGGCCAACAGACTGGCAACAACGAGGGTAGCGAGAGTAGACGCCATGGTAGGCGTTTTCAAAGTTGGGGAGGTGAAAAGAGATCGAGGCGGGTTCCTCGCGGAAGGAAAAGATGGAAAAGGGTGTAAGTAGATGGGGAATATGGAGCACGGGAGAGTCTCTCCTCCCTACCGCCCCTCGGTGTGCGACTCGAGGTCACGATGCGGCCGTACACCGGCACATCCACCTGTAACGAACGTAAGCCCCTGATTGTTTGCCTGGTACTCAGCGTCTAAGGACTACCCAAGTCAAGTTGGCTTGAACGTGGCTCGACCTGAAAGAACGAAAGTGCCCTGCAGCCTCGTGAGATGGTGAAATGAGTCTCAACCTCAGGCCGAAGAAGAGGACTCTGATACTGGCTACGTGCAGACACTGCAGGTCATGCACGACTGCGGTGCGTACGTGTACAGCATGAGGCGACCCTTTTCATCTCGTCCGGAAACTTTGGAGTTGATGTGTTGGCTTCATGTTGTCGTACGGTGGTGCGTGTGATAACTTTGAGTGACCTACGTGCCACCCATATGGCGACAAACATCTTGTCCTAAGCCGCGTACTGCATTCCTATGGCAAACTTGATGATGAAAGCCACTCCTGCAGATTGGTTCCTTGCAGTAGCTTCATCGAGTTGGTCCACGTTGACCACCTCAATCCTTTGATGATGGAGCGCACAACGTGTGAATTTCGACAACAACAAATTCTTCCATAGACCACCATAAGGTCTAAAGTTCGCCAGCTAGGTCCACGATGCACACACCTTGGCAAGCCATGTGTACGACCAGTTCGTGACAGGCCCGATGCCGTGCTTGGTACATCTTCAGGTAGCGAGGTGGATTCTTCCCACAACGCGCAGCCAGAATGCAACGTAATATGAAAGTGACAGCACGTCGTGATACCGACGGAGTGGGCGGTATGTCGGAAATCAAACAGAATGCGGTGCTATAGCCATCACCCACATTGGGTTGCTTGGTGGTTCGCGGTGTATGCACGATCTAACACGCAAGGCCCCGTCCGTGCTACGACCGGCGTCTTGTAAGCTGCAACGCCACCGTAGCCCTGCAGAATGTGCCTTGAAACAGCAAAGATGAACATCTTGCCAAGGTAGAGCTCCTGTGTGGGACTTTGTGGAATGAAAACCTGGAGCAGGCGAGGTCCTCCATGTCTCACCTAGTCCTGTGGCTCATGGGTGAGGTCGGGATCCCCTCGGTGTGGTTAAACGAGATCAGAATTGCCCCGAGAACCCCAGATTGAAAAGATCCAGGTATTTGGACTGATGATCTGCTTCAAGATGGATCTCCAGCTCGTGGTGGCCCTGGTGGGTGCCATTGGAAAAAGGAAGACGACCTCCATCCGGCAATCCCGTCTTTGTGGCTCATCATTGTTACCGTACCGAGACATGCTGCAGGGGCGAGATTCGCATACTCCAGATGTTGGCACCTTGGCTGTTCATAGGGCTAGAGAATGAATATCGAAGCCGCAGATCGCGAAACTGGTCTGGAGTCACCCTGGACACCCACGGCAAGTCCACGTCTACATGACTTGACCTCCACGTCAACTGAATAATGTCTTATGGTTGCTTCTTCAGGATCTTATCAAATTCTGTTTGTCAGTTGTGAGTAAGGCCATGGTTAGAACCAACAGTATCGAGTTAACCTGTCCTGGACCTCGGCTTGCCAGTGCATGCGGGATTTGACCAGAGGATTGTGCATCGTCTCTGTATCATTGGATATATAGCTGTGGTCAGGAAGTTCACAAACTCTGCGACGTCGGATACACGATCCTGTTGCCAAAAGAGAAGGAGGTTGCCGTCAGTTGGTCGGGGTACACACGGCGATGGGGTCCAACACCACCCCAGCCCACTCGGGTGGTGCCGTCTTCTCCGGAGTCGGAGAGGTCGGGTCTGTGTACCGGAGTGCTGGGACACAGGCCGATTCGTCTTGATGCTGGGGTGGTGTTATCTGTGTTTGCGTTTCGACTCGGATTTTGTCGTTCTGGCAACTTGAACTTTTCGTTGAGCTTTTGCTGGGCGCAATCAATGTTGATTTGCCTCAGAGCCTGTGACCTCACACTTCAGGGAGCTCAGTAGAAAGATACACAGACGAGTATTGCCGACTGCCCAATCAAGACGTCGCCAGATATTCGCATCAATATACACGACTGGGTGCATACGGCGACATCGTTCGGTAAAAGGAGCGGCACGAAACATGCCGTGTACAAACAACTTCAATTCGCCTCTTTGAACGGTGGAAATAAACTCGGTTGGTGCCGCGTCTAGCGACCTTCTTGATTGGGAAGCGTGAAGGGTGGTTCATTGGCTTGGTGGAGAGAGGAGGAAGTCGAAATGTGACGCCGCCCAGGTTCAACGTCCGCCAATGCTCCCGCAGCCCCCACATGGCGCCCGAAAGCTTGCACTGTCGGCGCCAACCTGAATCGCTCCGCAGACTGCTGAGTGTATTTCGGCATCGGGGATAACTGTTTTGTAGTGAGATGCATCGCTACACTTTCTTCAGAGTGAAGTGTATGTTCCGTACCCCGTCCGACAATGTTTACAGTTCAACTCTGTCGTCTCCAACTCCTGCTTTTTGCAGCCCAAGTCCACGGCAAGCCGGTAACAGGTTCGTCGAGAGGAAGAATGAAGCTGTTGGTGATTGGATGTTGGTTGGTATTAACGTGTGGTGATGACGGGACTTTCACATGATCGCAACAACTCAGCTCCTGCCTCTTTGCCCTCGCTCAAACCGATCACTCAATCGTCGAGTATACGAGCACACAAAAAGTAGGTACCTAAGAAGGAAAGGTACTTTGGTCTCGCTGATCAGATGCCAGAAGTTCCAGGCAGGTGGCATTTCCATGGTTCGATGGGTCGTACAAGTCGTGGGAGTGCCCGCTCGGTGCCAAGGCCAGGGTCGTGTTACACACAGCAATATTACCACGAGAGAGCGAGAGAGAAGCTCAGAAGGTCCACCAGATATACAAACGATCATCCGACGTTTGGTCGGGATGCCCTCCGTGGTAGGGAATAATGCATACCACAGAGGCCAAGCCCGTTATAGCAGTCTCGCCCGTTGACTCTTGCAAGTGGTGAATCGATGTGTCGCATGGAGAGCGGGGCGTCAAAAGCGCATTCTTGTCTGGGCATGGCGGCAGTTCTCAATGAAGCATTTGGCCAAGCTTCTGTCCAAGACGCACAAGCCATCTCGGCAAGCCCACTTATCGACCTGCCTTGGTAGGGAAAGGGAGAGGGGAGCCAATGGCATGGTGCAACAAGACCCTTGGCTCCGACCAACCAAGAGACGCCATCCCTCGGCCGATCTCTTGACCCTTGCTGACAGCAAGTAGAGGTTATCGGAACGACGGGAGATATCGCCCCCTTACTACAGATATCGATATCTGTTCCGCGTGGTATCTTCCCATCCCTATCGTCGTTGTCGCTGGTGGTGACGTCGATCATGCAGACGATATCTTTTTCATCGCGCCACATAAACGGAACAGCAAATGCTTTCGATGATGCAAGACCCGAAACCCAGGTTGGCGTTTATCTTTCATGCCATTGGAAATGGAGCAGCGATTTGCTTTTATCATGGGGATGGACGGATGCACGAAGTTTAAGGCAAGGTAAGAATTTTGAACTGCTGGAGATGCTTGGAAGAGACAAGCCGGACCTAGACATCACTCCCTCCACCGCATGTCAAAATGTCTTATGTTTGGTGGGGGAGCCTGGGCGGTATATCAGTGGGCACACAGGCTAAAATGTGGAATGTCTCCCCCCCGAAACGCAGCTGCCAGATCTGCACGAGAACCTCAGGGCAAGAGCTGCGGGCGGTTCATGCACTCGCTACAACTGAATACTTCCAACCCCGCAAATAATAATTTCGAGTTCCATCCTCGCCTCTTCCAAACAACCAGCCAGCTCCAGTCCCCCCTTCGCGGGATGGAAACAGATTCGCCCATCATGTATCTACATGTTTTTCCCTTCCACGGAGTCGATTGACCTGCCTAATACGGACATCCCCCCTCGTTCCGGCGAATCAAATGGCAGCCGACTCGGCGCTCTGCGACATGTCGTACACCACTGATCTGTGATGTCTTCCTGAATCGTCGCTTTCGGTTGGCTGCGTTCCAGAAATTCCCAATTACCACTCCAGGGTTTCATCCCATATTCTTCCCTTATCTCTGGTTCGACCGCAGATGGCAGGAGAATGGCGAGAAGAAGAGAAACTGAGATGCCCCCCCTCCCCCTCCCCGGTGGCGGGATGACTTTCCGTACTGTGTCTGTTCTGTCGCTGAACCTATAGATCAGCCATACCTGAGAAAAGAGGCAGCTCACTGACTGACTTACATCATTGCATCGCACATACTGTATTCGGTCAAGACTGCGCGTGGGTTGCAAAAGTGCACGCACTGTACACTAACTCAACCCCCCGGACCTGGAGGTCTTGCTGCAACGCAACCTGACCCCATTCCCACCGTTACTTTTCCACCTCTCCTCCTCTCAGGTCGCACCCGAGGAAACCCCAATTCGCCTTGCTATGCCGATCAACCTGAAGGCTGGACTGTCGGAGCACGCGATAGCATTGAATTAAATACCCAGCGGCGGCCCGCCCTTGGGATTTTTACCCTTTTACTCCTCGTCTCTATTATTTCGATACCCCTCCTTCCATCCCTTCCTCGCGGTGTAGAGGTCCAAGACATCAAGTCACAGACACCAACTGCACACCGCAAACATGGCCGACGAGGAGAAGAGAGCCCTCGATACGGCTCTGGCCGCGGGCGCCATCCACCCATTCTCCGAGGGCCAGCCACCCATCGAGGGTCCCAATGAGCTCAAGACAGAGATCACCGTCGGGGGCTCCGAGAAGAGTGCCCTCGAGTCAGAAGTCGAGGAGGAGGATCTCTGGAAGCCGCTCAAGATGTACGAAGGCATCCCGCATGAGCCCAACCCGCTCACCTTCAGAGCCATCATTGTCGGTTGCATTCTCGGTTCTCTCGTCAATGCTTCCAACTTGTATCTTGGTACGTCCGCGCTCCGGTATCATTTCGAGGCGAAACCGCAGACTAACACGCGCAAACAGGTCTCAAGACGGGCTTCACCTTCAGCGCCAACATGTTCGGCGCCATCTTCGGTTATGGTATCCTCAAGTTTATGGAAAAGACGGGCAAGGTCCCCATTATTGGCGGCTACTTTGGTCCCCAGGAAAACTCCATCGTCCAGGCTGTCGCCACTGGCGCAGGTGGTACCGGAGGTATCTTCGTCGCTGCCATCCCCGCCATGTACCGTCTCGGCGTCATGGACCCCGGCCATTCACCCATGGATGATATCGGTGCCATCTTCACCATCACCTTGGTCTGCTCGTTCATCGGCATTTTTTATGTCACGCCTCTCCGCAAGTTCTTCATCGTTCAGGTCGCCCGCGAGCTCAAGCTCATGTTCCCGACCCCGACCGCCGTCGCGCTGACCATCCGCTCCATGCACGCTGGTGCTGCCGGTAGTGTCGACGCCATCAAGAAGCTCAAGTGCCTCATGATCTGCTTCGTCGGTGCGCTCATTCACCGTGTCGTTTCGTACTATGCCATTGGCATTTTGTACGACTGGCACGTGTTTACCTGGATTCACATCTGGAGTGGCTACACCTCGTGGGCCATGAACATTGAATCTTGGGGCTGGTACTTTGAATGGACACCCGCTTTCATTGGATCCGGTATTCTGATCGGTCTCAACCCTGCTATCTCCATGTTCGGTGGTGCCGTGCTGGCTTGGGGTCTCATCGGCCCTCTCCTGGTTCACTACGGCGAGTGCATCGGTATCCAGTTAGCTCCCGAGGACCCGCAGTGGGATTCCTACTACGCCTTCACCTCTCTCGGCGGCTTGGGGACTAGACCTCCCTCGCCTAGATATTGGTTGCTGTGGCCCGGTGTCATGATCATGGTCTGCTCGTCCATGGCCGAATTGCTTGTGCAGTACAAGGTTATCTGGAGCGGCTTCAAAACCGTCTGGAACCAGGCCTGCGGCGGTATCAACAGTACGCTTGTCAAGCGCGGCAAGACCAGCCCCTTCTTCGCCAAGCACGGCGCTCCCATGGTCCGCGAAGAGAACATGGTCGAGGACCCCTTCCCGTATGAGCAGCAGGTCAAGAACTGGATGTGGATGCTGGGTCTGCTCGTCACCTTGGTCGTCGCCATGATTGTATTCCACTTCCAGTGGGAGATGCACCCCGGTCTTACCATCCTGGCCATCATCCTCGCCTTCCTCTTCTCCTTCTTGGCGATCCAGATCGGTGCCGTCACCGATACGACCCCTCTCACCGCCGCGGCCAAGGCCTCGCAGCTCGTCTTTGGTGGTGCCACCTCCCACAGTGGTTACAGCATTCAACACGCCCAGAAGATCAACTTGGTTGCCGGTGGTCTCGCGTCCGGTGGTGCTGATGTTGCTACTGCCCTCGTTAGCGACTTCCGGACAGGTTTCCTCATCGGAACGTCACCCGTCAAGCAGTGGATCGGCCAGTGCATCGGCAGTTTTGTGTCGGTGTGGCTCGCTCCCGGTCTGTTTGTGCTCTTTGCCTCTGCCTACCCCTGTATCTGGCAGGGCGAGAGCGAGGATGGCCCCAAGTGCCCCTTCGACGTTCCCTCCGTCTCTGCCTGGGCTGCCGTCGCGCAGGCCGTCACGGATCCCACGGTCAAGATTCCCTTTAGCAGCGGCATGTTTGCCATTGCCATGGGTATCGTGTCTGTGGCGCAGGTTATCATCCGTCACTTCTGGCTCGTGGGCTCCCGTGATAAGTACCGGAAGTGGTTGCCTAATTGGGGCGCCATTGCGCTGTCCTTTGTCATTCCCGCCCCCGTGTTTGCGTCGGCTGCGCTGCTCGGTGCGGTTGTTGCCGCTGGCTGGAGGAAATATGATATGCGCACCTGGGATATTTACGGTTATGCCGTTGCAGCTGGT
Source organism: Podospora australis (assembly GCA_033296905.1). Lineage (NCBI taxonomy): Eukaryota > Fungi > Ascomycota > Sordariomycetes > Sordariales > Podosporaceae > Podospora > Podospora australis. The sequence goes on along the minus strand of MU864395.1, from coordinate 112,818 downwards.
ATGTTTTCTTCATTCTGTCATTCTTTTTCAGTATCTCCGTCGCTAACTTTTGACATTAGGTTTCATTGCCGGCGAAGGTCTCGGTGGTGTGGTCGGCGCTGCCCTCACATTGGGCGGTGTAGATGGTTACACCAAGGGCACGATGGTTGCCTGCCCAATGAACTCGTGCTAGTTTATCATCTCTAGCATGCTCACTTGGGTTGCTGCATGTAGGCTCTGGAGCCAAGATGATTTGAAGCGTTTTTTTACGGTTTTGAAGGAGAAAACCAAAGATACCACGACGTTTGTTTGCTTTCGCTTTGACGAATATGGAATGGAAAGGGAGGTCAGGATACAGATACCACGACGATATAATGAAACTTTGCTATTGAAGGCTTGTTGCCTTTCAACTCGTACCTTTTCTACCGTAATCCGTTGCGTGTCATGATGTGCTAGCTGCGCTCTTCTTACTCTTCCCTTGTATGACGTACAGCTCTTTCCTTTTTTTGTATTGTCTCCTGATATGTAACTGTGTGATGATACTATGAAGACGATTGCCTCCGCATAACCGACCTGAGCGCCAGACTCTCCAAACTCGCCACCTTCCCACTCTTGTCCAGTTCGAAGACAAACTGATCCAAAGCATGCGTCCCGTACGTCACCCCCGTAAAACTAACCCATGTCCCACAGTCTGTCGAAAACATGTTTTCCTCGTATGGTCGTGCGGGCAGTCCAATGTCTTCGTAAACAGCTTTGAACGCAACTTTCTTGCTTCCATCTTGTCGAACAGTTTCCAATCCAGTAGGGTAGAGACGAATGCTCCCTTGGATGGGGTTATACCCCACCGACAAAGCGACGGAGATGGCTTGCATATCGGTGTTATTGCTCACCCAGTTTTCGATCCCCAGCCCTGGTCTTTGGGCATCCGTTGTCAATCGCAAGGAAGAGTTCCGGTTTGGATCGGTGTATGTTCCCGCAAAGATATTTGAAGTTTGTGCACGAGCAGATCGCTCCAGTGCAGGGAGTAACACCCGCCCGAGGATATCAGCCAGGTTGAAGTTTGTATTTCCCGGAATCGCCGGGCCAGCGATTAAGATGGAGAAACCGATATCGTAGTCCGGGAGGAGGGTCATGAGGGAGGAGTAGTACCCTATCCGGCCGGCCTTGTTGAAGGAATCGACGACACGTTTTGCTGTGGAAGGGGAATAGAGCGGGTGCGGGATGCGGCGGACGCCCCAGGGGGTGGAGAGGCCGGCGTAGAGCTCTGAGGTGAATGCCAATGGTTTGAGCCAGGACTGGGATAGGGAGGGGGGGAGGAGGGTGGAGGAGAGGATGGAGCGGCCGAGGGTTGAGAGGTCGGTGGTTGAGGAGTACATATTCCCTGCTCTTAAGATACATATCCTCGTTAGTACGGTACATGAAGAGGTCGGGGGAAATGCAGAAGGGGCGGTTGGACGGAGGGAAGGAGGTGACAGAAAACCAGACGGGGCAGAAAATGGGAACAATGCGATGAAAGGAGGACAAGATGAGTAGAGCACACCAATATAGTGCTGAAGGAGGAAAGGGGCGGGGCAAAAAGAAAACATACGGGTTCTCATCCCCCAACTGCCAGTACCAGCCCGCGTCGGAGGCGTTCCCGGGCACAACGCCCACGGATTCGTTGGCGTAGACGTAGTAAGTGTGGTTTAGGCCAAGGCGGTTGAGCACGCTGTCTTGCATCATATCCCCGAATTTTTTATCTCCTTTGATGGACTCGAGTGCGTATGCCAGGATTTGGTAGCCTGTGTTGGTGTACGCTGGCGTGGTGAATGGTGCGTAGGAGGGGTAGGCTTGGAGGAGGCCTTGGAAGAATTCTGTTGCTGGCTATCAGCATTCTGTCCACAAGATGTATGTAAAAGGGGACTTTTACCAGTTCGGTTGCATAGTGGCCAAGCACCGCACGGAGGCAGCGTCTTGTCAGAAGAATCCAACGGAGGAAATCCCAGGGCCACGGCGTCTGACTGGTCGTATTGCTGTGTCATTTCTCCCATGAGGCCATCTTTTTTATGTCAGCACTGCCATTTAATTCATCGATCCGTTTTTTGTCATGCTGGAGAGCAAGAGGGGAGGGAAAAGAAGAAACATACAGTCCCTGATAGCCCCCGACATCTGCCCAGCCAAAGCCCCAATCGTCACCTCATCCCAGGGAATATTCCTCACCGGATCCTTCTCCCTCCTCGCTCTTTCCGCAGCCTCTCGTAACTCGGGCACGTAGTTCGTGATGGGGTCATTCCACTTGGCCATGCCATCTTGCACGAGCCAGGTAAGCACCGTGAAAACTTTTGTCAAGCTTCCCAGCCGGTAGACAGTGTTGCCATCCACTTTCTTCACGCCGGTGGTGTTGGAGACTGCTAATTCTGGGGCTGTGTGGTGCCATTCCCACAACGTGGGGGAGTCCGGATTGGTGGAAAAGACTTCGATGGACCAGGACGTGCTGTTGGCGAGGACGGAGGCGGAGTTATCGTTGTCTCGGGCGGAGAAGATGGAGGTGAGGTTGGCGAGGGCGTCTTTTATGATGGGGTCGCTGAGGAGGGATGTGGGTTTCTGGAAGGCGGGGCCGAGGGGTGGGCAGTTGGGTGCTGCTTGGGAGAGGGCTGCTCCTAGCAGGAGGAGTGGTGAGGACCTCATCTCGTCGGTGATAAGGAAGGCCTATCGAAATCGAAGAAACCCGCTCGGACGAACAGTGAGGTCTCGATACCTGGTAGCTTGGCAGGGGGGCTTTATACATCACAGCGAGGACCAAAGTCCGTCCAGTCGGCTCATGCAGACGGCATGTTGAAGATCAAAGAACCCCTTGCATACACTCTATTCGGCAGGTGCCGGACGCAAGACGCAGTAGTTTGGTCCTGGAGTGCAACCCTGGTGTAGCTATCGGTTCTTTCGGTTAGGATAAGATCTCTAAGCTGGCTGCATCCAGACTTGTGGGATGATATCCAGATCTATCTCTCCTTGTTGCATCCCGGATCGCCAGGTATCATGCACGTGTGATATGGCAATATGGAGGTCGTTTATAGGGACTATATCCCCCAATATCATTCTCCAGCGGCCGAACAGGACTTTGCTGGCTTATATCGAAATGGGGAATCCCATTTTAGCATCCTTCACCGGAGTCCAGGAACTGGGATTCTTTATATCTTGATAATCTCGTTGCAGGCGGCTGAATTGGCATAAATTGTGTCTCTCGGTTCCCAAGGCCCTTGGGGAGAGAGAACGGTGGTCCTTCTCCGGTGTGGTATTGTCCGGCGGGTAAAGTGGTCGACCAGAACCAGAACCAGAGGTCATGAACAAGCTCCCGACCCTTGCTCATTTAGACACCGATTCTATAAAATACCAACACTTGTGATACTCAGGATTGACGGAAGGATACAGCACAAACTTGAACTGTAAGCAGCGGGGTTAGGGTTGGCCCCTTTCTCTCTCGACTGTAAACAAAAGGGGTCGGCTTCCTTGTCGGCCAAGGGACGAAGTCTGACAGGGAGTCTGACAGGGGTCGGTGTTACGCTCTGAGATGCATGTGATGATGAGTGACGCTTTCGGAGCCTCATTGGACTTTCTGATGCCATTGCTATCTTGCATCGACGTGTATTCCCTGAACTTTTACGATCAAGAGAATACTTCATTCTCGTAACCCCAATTTTCTGTTTCTTTCGTGGTGGCCACGGTGATATTGTGAGTAATGCCATGACTTTGCCGAGATATCTTGCGACGTGATGTCAAATGAGAAGTGAGCAGTTCGATACGGGAACTGGAAATCGTGCCAGAAACCAAGTCTGCCAAGGACCAAACTGTGAAAGTTCAACCAAGATGCAAAGAAAGTCAACAAAAGTCCGGTGTTTTCTTCCACCCCCCACTCTGAGTCTGACATCCCGCGTCCTCCCGTCCGTTCAAAGGAGCAAAAAGGTTGACAGCTGAGACGCGACGTCAGCTCCCATCGGAGACCCGTCAGGCTGGGCCACTGCTAAAATTAGGCCATTTTAACACGCTGTGAGCCAGGGTTTCAGGCCTGTTGGTGGGGCACATGTTGCTTCTGGAACAGTGGGACAGGGGCACAAGGAGCTTCCAGGTTCATCAATTGAGCTTCGGCAGTGACGGGACGATCATCGGGGAACAACCAACTTCAATTTATGAGGCTACATCATTTTACATTCTTTCAACGAACTGCCACCTTTCGCGGCGCAATACAAACCAACACTGGGCATCACAAAGACCTTGCATATTTTGTTGGATGGTTTAAGGGTCTTTTAAACAGATGCCCATGATGCGAATACTCTGATCGCAAAATATTCCCAGAACGCGAATCGAGAAATGGAGAAGCTAAATCTCAGGGCAGATGGTCAGTCTATCATCCCCTCCCACAGCCTCATTCAAGAGACGATTGCAACTAACACACTCCCAAACAGCCCCGTGGTCCGAGATCCCCACATCCCTCCTCCTCGCCGAGCTCTCCCGACGAGATGCCTCCTCCGAACCCGACCGACCAGTCTGCGGCTCCGGCAAGACGAACCACGGCTACGACACCGGGCTGCACGTATTTGCGCTCTTCCTGATTCTCACCGTCAGCACCCTCGCATGCGGTTTCCCGCTCTTCTCCCAGAGACTCACAAAGAACTCGTCAAAAACACAACGAAACATCCTCTTCGTCTGCCAGCACTTTGGCACGGGTGTCCTCATGGCGACCGCCTTCGTCCACTTGCTCCCCACAGCGTTTACCTCCCTGACCGACCCCTGTCTCCCATACGCATTTAGCAAAGGGTACAGGCCTCTCGCGGGGCTGATCGCCATGGTTTCGGTCTTTGCAGTCGTTGCGCTCGAGTCGTACCTGTCGCAAAGGGGCGCAAGCCACAGCCATTCGCATGTCTGGGAAGATGCTGACGGGGAGGAGGAGGGTCACAAGCATCACACACAGGCGGGTGAAAGTCAGTCGAGGCACTCGCACCGGCCGCCTAACATTGCGCTGGGCGATTTGGAGGGCACAGGAGAGAGTCAGGGGCTTGTTTCTGGCGCTTCCCCTTTGCCGGGGTCTACGCCTAGGATGCAGGCGCACGAGAACCAGGAGTCACTGCTTAAGCACAGTGCGAGGGACTCGATGGAGAGCAGGGAGTCTTTGGAACTGGAATTGAGTCTGGAGGAGCTGGGTGAAGGGGGTCGCGATGGCGGAAATTCACGCCGATCGGAGGTGTTGAACCGGGGACTACTGGCCACTAAGCCGCTGCCAGCATTGCCGCAGGTGAATATCCCGAACACAGAGGAGCAAAAGAGGATGATGCTGCAGTGCGTCCTGCTCGAGGCGGGGATTCTGTTCCACAGCGTGTTTATTGGCATGGCGCTGTCCGTTGCCACGGGGCCGAGTTTTGCCGTCTTTTTGCTGGCTATATCGTTTCATCGTAAGTATTCTCCTCTCTTGCCTTTTTTTTTAAAAAAAAAAATCTCGAACCTAACAAAAGAACAGAATCATTCGAAGGCTTAGCCCTCGGCACGCGCATCGCAGCGCTGCACTTCCCCAAATCCTCGCCAAGACCGTGGCTCATGGTGTTGGCATTTGGCGGCACCACGCCCATTGGCCAAGCGATTGGCTTGTTTGTGCATAGATTCTACGACCCGATGAGCCAAACGGGTTTGCTGATGGTGGGCTTCATGAACGCCATCTCGTCCGGACTGCTGCTGTTTGCGGGGTTGGTGCAGCTACTAGCGGAAGATTTCTTGACGGAAAAGAGCTACAAGACGTTGAAGGGGAAGAAACGGTTGCATGCTTTCTTGGCCGTGGCGGGCGGTGCCTTTCTCATGAGCGCTGTTGGGGCGTTTGCTTAGAATTTTCTTCTTCTTCTTTTGGGTAGGTACAGGCAGCATTACGGTTTTCTTTGGGGGGTTTGAGTCAGTGTTACAAGACTCGATTGCATTGTTTCGTCTTTATATACAGCGTTCATTTTATTTACAGCCTTTTTCCTTTTTCCCATCATGTCGTTTATAACTTGGGAATGGCAGTGGACCACGGATACGCCGTTGTCAATGGAGATCCATAGGACCCCAAGCTGTTGAAGTCTTTCGTCGTCGTGGTGTTGAAAAAGATCTTTTGCACATACGGCAAGATCCCTTGGCTGTTTGTTCTGGTCAGTAACAATTTCTCCCACAGCTGTAAGATGGAAGAAGACTTACAACCCGCTCATATCGCAATGCCCACCACTCCGCACATTAATCCCAATCTTGTCCCCATGGCCCAACCACTCGTACACCAGCTTCGCGGCCGGGAAAATCGCCGTAGCCGTCCCTTTACTGTTCACAAACTGGTCCCCCGTCCCTTGATCCATGATAATCGCCCTCGGCGCAATCGCAGCAGCAATCGTGTGCGCATCAAACGGGAGATTCTCGTGATGGTTGACGAATTTTCCAAGACCGGAATTACTCCACCACCCTGCCCCGGATTTGCTATTCTCCAAGTTTTCCCCTTGGCCGCTGAGGGTGTAGTACCTATACGGACCCAACCCTTGAACCCCGGAAGACATGGGCATTGTGACTGTGATTCGTTTATCAAAGAGTCCAGCGGCGAGGGCAGCTTTCCCCAGCCGGGAACACCCCGTTACGCCCACGCGGGTTACGTCTATCTCCGGCACTGTTATGTTTATCGCGTCCAAAGTGCGGTGGAACCCCCACGCCCAAGCGGTGAGGACACCGATGTCCCGCCCGTTGTAGATGTTCCAGAACGCGCCGGTCTTGGAGTTGCTGTCGGGGCTGACGGAGGTGTAGTCGAACTGGGCAATGGCGATCCCCGCGGAGAGGTAGGGCTGGTTGGACATGCCCCCGATATTTATTACGACGGGTGCCTTCTTGGAAGTGGAGGCGCCAGAGGGGAGGGTGATGGTTGCCTTGAAAGAACCTTTCTTGTTGGATGGGCCGGTGACGGTTATGGAGAGGGTGTTGCCGGACCGGGTGGCGTCGACTTTTTCGAGGGAGGGATCGGGGTAGTACCCGAACTGGTATTCCTGGAGCATCTGCAGGATTTCGGGCTGGCGGCACTGGTACCATGCCTCTCGAGAGGAAATGCGGCCGGGGGCCTTGCCGGTCATTACGTCGCGGGCGAAGGTGGATGAGCCGGAAGCATTGTCGGTGGTGGTGTACTTGAGGGGGAGGAAGGGGTCGGGAAGGGAGGATTGGGCGGGGAGTTGTTGCCAGGTTGGGAAGGGGGAGGGGATGGGGGGGCATTGCATTTGACGGGGGGAGTTCTCGACGGGGGTTGGGGAGGAGAGGGTGAGGGGCGCAAAGGCCAAGGGGAGGAGGAGGGTGGTGCGCATTTTGGCTGAGTGTGACGCTCAATGTTGGTGATAGGTAGGGGAGGTATGAAGTTGAGGCTCTCAGGGGAGGGAAAAGGAGTGGTGATATATTCGCGGCCAAGACCTGAGACTCTACATTTCGCCTCCCCACATTCCGCTGTCATCATTATTCCCCGAGAGACAGAGGGGTGCATCCCGTCGCCCGGTCGTGTACTTTTGACATCTCACAAAAGCTTGGATTGTGTGGGGTAGTTGATGGGATTTATAAGTCCATCCTGTATTAGCCATATTGAGTCGGCCTGTGATGCGCCGAGATGCCCGGACGGCAGCCACCCGTGTGTTGTGATCATCCGGCCGGTATTGAAAAGATCCCAGAAGCCTTTTCACTTGCCTGAGTCAACAAGTTTTTCGCTTGAAAACGATTTTCAGCTATGTGGAAAATATCTGGTATCTCGAGAGTTTAGTGGTGGCTCATGTTGGCGAGAAGGCAAGAGGAGGGCCGCGTTCTTCCATATCCAGACATGGCCTTTCAAGAGTTTTAAGATTGCTTACAAGATCTTCTTTAACTGCACTGGAAGAAATTCCACGTTTCGGCCACGTGAGATTCGAACCCCCCAAGAGGTTGCAGTGTTGGTTTTAGCCGTGTGAGTCTCCGCCATGTAGGAGACGTCACCTCACCTTTGCCATGCCCACATGGTATTCCTGGCAACATTGTGATCATTGGCATATTACCCCCATGTTTTATTTCTCGAAAGAATAGGATAGACGAACAAAACGTCTAGGTCGGTTCCCTCGACAGTGCTCTGAGAAGTTGAAACTCGGGACAAGTCAGATACACCAAAGGAACACGGAGCAAAGAGACAGGTTATCACATTTCTCACGCCTCTGAGAGATATCGACAGAACGATTTTAAAAAGGAAAGAGAAGTAGGCGCCTATGCTATGCTGTTAAGGTTGTCGGGCACCTCAGGGATATCCCCCCTCTCTACAACTCAGGGGTAAAAAATATGGAGAAATCTGCAAATAAGAATATGACAAGAGTGGGATTCGAACCCACGCCCTTTCGGACCACGGAATCCAGATGGATGGTTATTAAGGATATTCCTTAACGTGGCGCCTTAGACCGCTCGGCCATCTTGCCTTACTGATTGTTAAAATACCAGAATAGACTTGTAGTCTGCATAGGCCAGGAAGGCACCTGTCGACCTGGAATACCCGTAAACCACTGTTGTGCTGTTGACTCTAAGTTTGAGAGGCTCATGTCATTTTTTACTGGCTTCATAACTTATTTTCTGCTACCTCTCTTGGTTTTCGAATTCTTTCGAACGAATTCGTATGAACCTCATGTCCATACTTCGTAGTGCATCGTGCAAGATTGCCTGTATTGAGTGCTCTGAGCTTGGCCATGATGGCTATCACTCACATGCTACTGATATCACATCTTGCGGAAAGACAGTGAGAACTGTGTCATCGGCCTCCGGCTTGCCATTCCGAGTCCCCCTTGCAGCTGGGCACCCGACATGCGTTCGTGATAAAACTGACAGGTGTGACCGGCGTGGTCAAAACTCGAAGTTTGGCCGAGAGAGGCCCGTGAAGAAGCAGGCCCTCGAAGTGCTATGAAAGCGGGCGACGGACAGAATTGCTTTTCTCTCCTCACAAGTCAGGGGCGGACGACCAATCGGAACATCGGTTGACTCATCACATTTCACATTTCGCAATGTGAATCTCCCGTCCCAGTTCGCTTCCGATACTTCGGATAATCCTTCTCTGCTCCCTGGGCTGGAAAAGAGGAGAGAAAAAAGAAAGGAAAGGCGACGGAGCCGAACCTTGTCAAATGATTGACAATCGAGAGGGGAAAAGCAGCTCTTATCAAAACCAGGTCTGTCAGACGTCAGAATGACCCAAAAGCAGAACGTGGCTTTGGGGGATCGGAATGCTAGTGAAATTCGAACTTCTCCATCTCCCCTCTGGCAACAAATGGGAGAGGAGGTTCCCCGTTGAGATGGCCGAATTCGCCGACAATTCCCTGTCGAGTGAAGTTCGCACTCTCAGATCCATGCTGGTAATCCTCGCTGCTGATTGGCGGGGATCTGACAGGTGGGGTTACTTAATCGACGACCAAGGGCCATCCATCCGGCATCGAGATCCCTCCCGCGTTCTTGCGCGTTTCTTTTTCTCTTGGGAGCATCAACTTTGACCTGTGAGAACACTTTCCGGAACTACATCAACAAGAATTTGCATGATGCTGCGAGATGTTCTCGGATAGAGCACAAGAAAACTTGAAATCTAAGCCATTCAATATTTCTGTCAAACCTGGAGAGCTGGGAAAAGCACAGTTTTGCCCACCCACTCCCGACAACATGGGAAAGTGACAGTGACAGTGACATCCCGCGAGACCACCACACCACACCCGCTCCACTCGCATCTCAGCGCGATCGATGGTGAACACCACGAACTATGGTCTCTTTTCCCCATGGGAAGATCCCATCCTCCTCCACTGAGTCCACTCACTGTGTGACGCCCCCTGGTCAACTGCAGTGAATCCTTGTCTCTGGCAATCGCGATATGATGGTGATCGACGGCAAGTTTGCAGCTGACTGCCGTCCTAGCGGCACCACAAACACAGAGCTTATTCGCTCCTCCACTGCCTTGTAGGGAGCATTTCATGATGGGCGAACACTTGCCCTACCGTTGTAACGGTAGGCAATGTCTTTCTTTTCCTTCCATGCCCACGTGTCCCTTGTTAGGTGCCCCGTCTGGCGCTCTTGTCATTTCCTTCAGGACCAAAATCAGATGTGTCCGATGAGTTTCGGAAACAGTAGATACCGTCTGTCTTTCTCGAGCATCTCATCAGATCGTATCAGAAACAGAAAAGACAACATGACGCAAGGGAGAGAAACCGAACTGTTCCCCCACCCCAGACTTTCGGCCCGCGATGGGATCGCCCTCTGCCACAGCCTTTTCCATCCGCCTTTGGCACACGGGACAGCAGCCACAGTAGACGGACGAAGCACTCTCATTGGCCAACGTCTGTCTCTCTCCTGCGAGTGTGTGCAGCAAGAGACGGGAGAGAAAAGACAGCATCAGAAGTTTGTCCTACCTCCCCCCTGTCATGTTTCCGAAGGGCTTGCCTGTCGGGTCCCAGCCGGCAACTTTGTTCGACATCCATGACTCCAGCAATAAGGGCAACTGCTTGGCGATGGTGGCATGGGGAGCAAAGCATTGGGAGCACTCGACAAGCTGGAAAGGAGGGAGATGATCGACATATATGCATGCAGCCTCTTGGGAAGGCCTTGGAGAGGAAATCGAGATGTGACCCACAGGGCACCTGCTTGCGATCGCCGGGAGATTACCGTTCTGTCTTATCTGTTCCGTGGGAGAGAGATGATATAGAAACCATCAAGGCCGCTTCTCTGTCAACCCCATCACAGTCCGTCTCGGAGGTCTCACTTCAACGTGTTGGTCCGGCCTCAACACCAGCGCTTAATCCCACACACTGATCATCATCGCTTCACTCTTTTTGACAACATCATCACCAACAAGATTATTCTCGAATCTCTTCGTCTAAAACACACAAAAACACGCTCGTTTCCCATCATCCCCCGCCCCCAGGAGGGCTTTCTCTTCTTCACCATGATTTTCCCCAGAGAATCACCAAAAATGCTGGGCTCCGAGTTTGGCACCACCCCGGACACGAAGCCGGAACCCCGCCTCAATGGCATCGGGATCTGGTGGATCACCTACGGCGCCGTCCAGACGGCTGCTCTCGTCGCCGGCATGTGCTATCTCTACTCCAAGCGCCGATACCCTACCCTTCGCCTCCGTGGTCTGGCGTTGACGTTCGCCGGCCTCATCCTTCTTCACTTGTACTGGATTACCGTTCAGATCGGGTACACCGTTGGCCCCTTGGCCCCTGAGGTGGCAGAGTTTTGGATCATGAGTATCTGGTACCCCTTTGGCGTTGCCCTGTTCCAGGCGGGCAACAGCCAGTTTCTCCACGTTGCCAAAGCCCAGAGCAGGTTCGCTCGCCCGCCGAGCGAGACGTCTCTCAACGAAAAGCATATTCGCTGGAGGCAGAACACAAAACAAACAATATGGCAAAGACTCAAGTCGATGGACTACCAGCGGCGGATGTTTATGTTTGTCATTATCGGCATGGCTGTCCAGGTATGCTATCCACCCCTTTCCCCCTTTTTTTCCAGATCAATACTAACACCCTAAACAGTTCTTCGTAGTCATCATCATCTACCTCATCTCCCGCAAGTTCCATCCCGACTTTGGCATCCCCGGCACCGAAGTCCACGGCAAGACCCCCATGGAAATCGCCATGCAGCAGGGCCGCGGGTGGGAGTGGTGGCCCTCTCTCTTCTGGCAGTTTTTGTGGGCGTGGATCTTTGCTCCCATCATCCTCTGGCGGTCCCGCGGCATCCGCGATACCCACGGCTGGCAGCTCCAGACCATGGCCTCTTGCATCGCCGGGTATGTTTTCCTCACCCCTTCCCCCCCCCCCCCTCCTCTTTCTCTCCCTCACTAACAATGGTATCCCTCAGCCTCCACGCAGCACCAATGTGGCTCATAGCCCTCTACGTCCCCGCCATGGCCCCCGTCAACGCCTACTTCATCCCACCCCAATGGATCGCCTTATCCATCACCATCATGGAGATTTTCACAGTCTTTATCCCCTGCTACCAAGTTTACAAAGCCGCCCCGCAATACCAAGCGCATCTCGACCACCTCAAAGAGTGGGAACGCAAGAAGAAGTTCGGCGGCGGCTCTACGTCAGAACACACCGACACCACCGCAACCGACAGCGCGGCTATAACCTTCAACTCCATCACCGTTCGGGACCCCTCTCTTGCCTTTTCCGATGGATGGAAAGATCTTGAATCCGGCGGTGGCAACAGCGGGGATCAAATCATCAACTCTATCCCCGCCGACTCTCTCCTAACCCTCGGAGCATTGGAACACGTCCTGAGCAAAAACCCCGAACCTTTACGTCAATTCTCCGCCCGCAAAGATTTCTCCGGAGAGAACATCGCCTTTTTAACTTCTGTCGCGGAATGGAAAGCCAATCTCTCCTCAGAATTCATCCGCTCCCGCATCGACGGCACCCCTTTGGATGATCCCGCTTACACTCTTAAACGCCGAGAAGAATTCAACCGCGCCCTAAAGATCTACATAGAATTCATCTCCCCCCGCGACGCAGAGTTTCCTATTAACATCGACTGGCCCACCCTCCGCCGCCTCGAAGGCGTTTTCGAAAGAGCAGCCCGTACCATTTTGGGGGATGTTCGCGTAAATACTGCTCTACCCTTTGAGGCCTCCTCAGATGATGACTGGAAAAACCCCGAATCAAGGCATTCCGAAGCAAAGATCATCACCGTCGACATGTTCCCCTCTCCCACCCCGGATACAGAAATGGCCGAGTTTGGGGAGGTAAAAGATGGGCTGTACACGGGGGATATTCCCTCCTCGTTTGACGCGAGTATCTTTAACAATGCGCAGGAAAGTATCAAGCACTTGGTTTTGACGAATACCTGGCCGAAATACGTGCGGGAGAGAAGAAACTTGAAGTCGATCAGTGGACACAGTGGAAAGTCAAGGGGGGAAGGGGGGAGGGTCAAGAACAAGGGGAGTGAGGGGAGTTTGTTTCTTTTTTGAAGGGGGCTTCTTCTACTGCGGGCGGAGGGGGGGAGAAGTGAACACTTCTCTGGATGACGTTTGATGCGCTTCTCATGATCACAAGACAGTAATTTTTTCTGTTTTTATGTCTAATTACCCCCTTTTTTTTACTTTTCACTTTTATTTTCGAGCACACAACGGAAAAGGTTTGGGTATAGCGGGACTGGATTGGATTACTAGATCCAAGGAGTTTTGGGAGCGACAACGGGAGCAGGTTATTTTGTCGGATTTCTTGATGCCCTGAACGAAAAGCGAGTACCCCTGAGCAACGATTGTCTTTATCTTACGGAAGAACTTCTTGAGGATGGATATCTGGGTGTATACTTCAAACACAAGTCTGTTTTATGCCACTTTTTTTTGTATACCCCCAACAGCTTATTTATCTCCGCCTGCAATTACAGCGCAGAAGAGCAGAGATAATAATACACAAAAATGTATCATTTAATCCAATCACGCATGCTCACTAATTTAAACGCGCCGCGAACGAGAATTTGAAGCTATTAAATCTATCCAACCTCGCCAACTGATCGAGATCTCCGTATACGACACCGCTTGGTTTCTGACAACAGTGTCAAAACAGTGCGCCACGATTGAAATGTCACGTTTGATTGCTAGTCCACATGCTTCAAACGACAAAGTGCATTACTTTCCAAGATATGGCCAGAGGCCGCATTGCGGTCTTTCTCGGTACGCCAACGTGTGGTGGTCCGAGCAAAGACAGCCTGGTTCACACCTCGGCGTTACACAGCAGATGATCGACCCGAGATCGCCCATCACTTCCTGCGAGCATCATGCCCCCCCTCCCTTGCTTTCAGCTATGCATTACCCCTGACTTGTAACCTGCCCCTTGCCGTTTACATCACAAACAAAAGGTTGGTGTCTAGATAAGAGAGTCAGTAAATATTCCAGTCGGGTTTTGTGAGAAAACGGAGAGGGACACAACATACCCAAAGGATGACTGCAAGAAAGCTGCGGCTTCTGCGAGTAATCCGCCTCGAGAATATCGCGCACGCTGTTGAGCAGCTCGACGTAGCTCTGCTGGGGGTTGGCGTTGAGCGCCTTGATGAAGGCGTGGGACATGGCGCCCGTGGCTTGCGAGTTGATGTGGGCGTCGGCTCTATTTTTTCTCAGTCAGCATGAAAATCCCACAAAGCACAAAGACAATAAGAAAAGACATACGAAGTCTGTTCATCCTTGCAGCCACTCCACATCACAACATCAGCCGGAGAAGTCTTGGTGCGCTTGGTGTGCTCGTAGGCGTCGTTGCCCTTGAAGGCGGCCTTGGCCAGGCCAAACACGGATGAAGCGACCGAAGCCATGTCGCCTCTCGCGTACGCGGTGACGGCCGAGAGCAAACCGGCGCCGGCCTCCTTGGCGAGGTTGGGCTCCTTGAGAATACCCTTGGTGTTGTAGAGGTAGGGAAGGTCCATGACGGAGCCGGAGTGGCAAGAATCGAAAATGGCTGTCAGACGGACACCGGCTTGCAGGGGCTTGACGACATGAAAATGAATCTCGTCGTCGACGATGTGGCCGGCTTGCTTGAAGTCTACGGGGTAGATGACCTCGTCGTGGCCGTCTTCTTCGTCGCCGTCGAGATCTTCGGTTTGGCCGCCGTGACCTGTTGGGGAGAAATGTCAGAGTTATCGATTTTAACTAGATGGAGGCGTTAACTTACCAGAGAAATGCAGGAACAGAGCATCGTTGGGCTGGGCGTCCTTCACCAACCACTGCATGGCGTTGATGATGTTGTGCTTGGTGGGCTGCATGACAGGGTTCTGCTGGTCATCGGTCAAGATCACCATATCCTCCCGCTTGTAGCCATGGTTCTGGATCAGGTATTCCGACAAGTTCTTGGTGTCGTTGATGCAGCCGCGGAGCTCGCCCTCCTGGCCGAAATAGTTGATACCAATCAGCAGAGCGCGGCGTTTACCGGAGCAGTTGGAGTACTGGAATGTGTACTCCTGGGGAGCGCCGTGGCCGAACTGCTGCTGGCCGGTCGGAGGGGGTGGGGCGGCCCGCGTGCTGTGGTGTCCGCCTCCGTAGCCGCCGCCATAACCGCCGCCCTGGATCGGGTAGCCGTACTGGTCGAGATGCGGCGGGGGAGGGTGCTGGGGCGGCTGGTAGTATTGTTGTTGCTGAGGAGGCTGATACCCGCCCTGATGATGTCCGTACCCTCCACCTCCTTGGTGATGTTGCTGGTAGCCTCCTTGATCGTATCCGCCATGCTGCTGAGGGGGATGTTGACCGTAGCCTTGTTGTTGCTGGTACTGCGGCTGCTGTCCATAACCCTGTTGAGGAGGATAATGGCCGTGTTCGCCGCCACCATATCCGCCGCCACCATATCCGCCGCCGCCGTAACCCTGAGGGGTGTGTCCACCACCGGGACCGTAGCCTTGGCCGGGATATCCGCCGCCGTAAGACATCGTTTTGCGATTATTTGGTGATTAATTGGAATCCGAAAGGAATTGAAGTAAAAAGAGAAACAGAAATACAAGTCAATGATAAGAACTAGAAAAATGACGTTTCTACTTTCTCCTTGGGCCCAGTGGAGTCTTTGATGAAGGTCAGGTCAGCACTCCTGTGGTCGTTGGGTTGCCTCAATTCCTGGCGACTTGCGATTGAGTGGGATGAGGGGCACTCCTTGACGACGCTTGGCGATGGCGGGGTCCCAACGACGCAGCTGAAGTGGAAATCTGAGGGAACACAAGAGCTCAGGGACTCCACACCAGACGCACTGGGGCCTGATCCGGGCTGCGCTACCTAGCAAATGAGCATGCGCTCTGCCGGACCACTACTGCGTAGATATCCAAAGAGGTGCTCAAAGATGTGTGAATAATGGGGAGTAAGGGTGTGATATTTTCGATTAGACGCCTTTAAATAAACCTTTGACACCTGCAGATTCTATTTGAATGTATGAACTGATTTAATACACGAATACCTATTATCCTTAAATACGTCTACCTTTTATTTAAACACCTACAGTGTTTATTTGAATGCGTAGAAGGCCGAGTTGGCACGCATGTAGCGGAAAAGATCATGCCCCCCAAAACGATGAGTCCCCATTATTCACACAGCGTGGTGCTCGCTCTCTTCTCCCTTTCTCACAGCAAACAACCTTGAACTTGGCTGCATGACTGTGGTCCAGCGTCGGGGCCGTTCGGCTTACGGCACGCTCTTCTCCTCGACAATCCAAGAGCCAAGAGAGAGATAATGGATTGACAAGAAACCTACACAAAGAACCAGAGCAACCCCTGATGATTCCGCCATAACGAATTATTAGTGGGGGGTTTTGGAATGAGGGGTCCCGCATGGCCCCGCGCATCCCATATGGGAACAGATGGAGTTTCCATGGGAGGCAACCCATCGAATGAGTCCGTGACACCGACTGAACCGACGACTGTTTGAGTTGTCCGTTGCAGAAGGAGCCGTTGTTTTCTTAATTTCAGAGTTTCCTAGATATTATCTGGAACCTTTCCTGGAATCGAAATACCTCTGGTTTTGCGACAGTTTCCAGTGACTGCGAATCATGTCATTCTTCAAGAAGCTCGCAAAGGACTTCGAGTCGGATCTCAGCCGTTTCGGGTTGGGTCCTGACAAGAAAAAGGAGGAGCAACCTCCTCAACAGCAGCAGTATGGCGGTAAGTGATGATGCTTTGTTTCCGAATTCCAGGAATTTATCGTCTTCAAAATTCAAGGTTTAAACTGACTTGTTCCAAGGACACGCCCCTTCTCCCCAGCCTCAGCACGGATATGGCGGCAGCCCCAGCCCTCAGCCATACAGTAGCAGCAACTACCAGTCTCCGCCTCCTCCTCCGCAACAACACTCTTCGTACTCGTCCCCTCCGCCACAGGACCAGCAGAACAGAGACTACGGTGCTCCCCCGCCCACCGGTCCCCGTCCGGCGCCGCCTTACCAGCCCCCCTCGGATAAGCCGCCCATCCCGTCGGGTTGGTCCCACCACTGGGATGACCGTTACCAACGGTGGTATTGTACGTCTTGTTCTGAATCCCATCATCTCTCGATCCCACGACTAACAAAACCTAGATGCCGAGCAGGCAACGGGCCGCACCCAATGGGAGGCACCCGGTTTCCAGAATCGTCCCGGCCTAGAGGATAGCTCCCGCGCCCACGGTTCTTCCTCCTATGGTGGCGGCGCTCCGGGTTACGGTGCCCCGCCCTATGGCGGTCACGGTGGCGGCTACCCGGCGCCCGGTGGATACGGCGGCGGATACTCCGGCGAAGGAGAGCACAAGAAGGAGAAGAAGGGAAACAGCGGCCTGGCTATTGCCGGTGGTGTCGCTGCCGGAGCTGTCGGTGGTGTTTTGCTCGCTAATGCCTTGCGTAAGTTCTCTCGCTACCACACTTCTCTCTTGGAGATCACCGTTACCTAATTAATGTGTCGCAGATGACTCCGACTCCGACTCGGACCACGGCGGTAACCACGCGGGCTACGCTGCTGCTGCACCTGCTGCTGCCGCTCCTACCTACGTGACCAACAACTACTACTACGATGACGGCACACCTGCACCTCCTCCCGCTCCTCCCGCGGACCCCTATGGCGGCGGTGTCATTCCCACTCACAATGCCTATGGTGAGGAGATCGACAGCTCCGACCGAGAATCTCTTCGGGAAGCGAGAGACGCCTACGAGGAAGCACTGGAGGATGCGGCCAGCAGCAGCGCAAGCAGTAGCGACCGTGAGGAGCTGGAGGAGGCTAGACAGGAGTATGAGGAGGAGTACGCTGAGGCTTACTATGACGAGGACTAGACGTCTCTGCTTGGACTGGAGCGGCGTAATTGTACATTTGTGAGGCATAGCATTGGGCATAGAGCATACGAAATGTGACTCTTGTGTTGGGTAATTCGAGTTGATCGATGGTGTGTCGTTTTCGCTTGGTCTAATCATAACGTTTGGCTCTTGGAAGAGAACGCAAAACTACTAGCCTTCAATCACATGTTATTGATTCAAGAGGTACCGGGCAGTCATTATCTCAGTACCGAAGGATGTGAATGATCCATGCAGCTTTCCGTGACATATCAATCCGGATAAATGACCAACTCTAGGCTGAGTGATCTTCCATCTCGGCATGAGGCTCCCCGCCAGCAGCAAATTTACAATGAACCTCAACCAGAAGAATGCTACAGTATCGGAGTATCACCCGCCAAGTATGCTGCGTTCATACATGAAACCGACCGGAAGGTGGCAAGCGAAGTGGCCATGTCGGAAGGATAAGAACCATATCTCACCACCAACGCCTCTGACATTTGTCTTACACCGTAGAAAATTAACGAAGTGACTACGGCCTCACATACGTCGAAAATCACTAGACGATTCTATCCGCATCTACCATCACCATAAGAGAAAAAAAGGGGTAAAAATGCCAGGCCTCCACGCCCACGAGCACTGCCTGAAAATGGCCCGTCGCGAAGACGGAACGCCGTGGTTCTCCGACTTCCCGGAGCCAGTTTCTTCTCCAAAGAAAACCTCCCCAGAAACCGTTGCAACTCTCATACGACAACGTGATGGCCCAGATCAAGAAAAGCCACACGATTTCTTGCTGATCGACAACCGCCGGACGGATTGCATAGGAGGCACCATTGTTGGATCCCTCAATCTGCCGGCTCACAGCTTTTACTTGTCCCGAAAGATTTTGTATGATCTCTGCAGGCAGGCTAGTGTAAAGAGGATCATCTTTTATTGTGGTTAGTACTCTGTTCTGTCCGTCATATCTTCGGCCTAGATTGATGTGTATGATAGGATCCTCCAATGGCCGTGGTCCACGATGCGCTGCCTGGATGCAAGATTACATCGACTCCGTCCAGGACCCAACAGAAGAGGCTCGACTCGAAGCGCAGGTCATGACCGGCGGGATACGGGGTTGGATCAAAGCGTACAAGGGCGACATGATGGAGGGGTACGATGAGAAAGTCTGGCAGGCCCAGATGAATCGACCGGACGAAGAAACTCGGTAGCTGGCGATGATGGGTATCTCTTTTGGTGCTGGTTTATGTAAAACTGCCTGCCCCTTTCAACCTCGACCCGTTTAATTTTCTTTCTTGTAGACACAACGCCGGACCCCTTCCTAAAAATACCCAATTCCCGTAGCTGAAAAAGAAATGATGAATTCGCAAATAAAAGGTTGTTGTTATGAGACAAAAATTCGCGGGTTTCGGGGAGGTGTCGTCTATTAACCACGGTGACCGCCTCTGTCGTCGCCGCCGATCCTCTCGAGCGCTTCCAGCATGACGACCGAGTTTCCGCGGATGACCTGTTGCCCAACGTCATTAGCCAAACACTACGAGCTTAGGAAGAAAGAATAAGGCAGACATACCACCATGCCGAGCTTCTCCTTCTCACCACCGTCCTTCTCCTCCACAGCATCGTCCAGCACAATGTTTAGGAAGACCTAATTCCACCGATTAGTTCGTGTTATCGAGAGACAATCGAAGGGGGAAGAATCGTACATCGTAACCGCGAAGCACACCGATGACCTTGCGGCTGCCGTTGAGCTGGACAAATAGCCTCTTGTCGAGGTACTACCATCACAGAAAACTGTTAGCAATTGCAAGTTCCAAAGCAGCAGGGATTGTGGTAGAAGGCAAGCTGTCTGTCATAAAATGATAGACACAAGCACGATTTCAACTTTTCGAGGTACAAAGGGAGAGTCAAAATCTACCTTCTTGAGCTCTGGTTGCGCGGGTGCCATTGTGTATTCTGTATTGTGTGGTGGTGATGGTCTTGCTGTGCTGTTGTTGGCGCGCCGAGCTTTTAACACCTGCGATGCTTGCTTGCTGCTAATTAATTGGCGCCCTGAGTGCCTGCGTCTCTGCACCGCGACGGACCACGCTTTGGAAATCTTGCTGGGGGAGTGAGGTCACGTGGCGCGCTGATAAGATAAGACTAACCGTCCTCAACGAGCTTGGCGCGGCGTACCTTGCAGGCTTGCTTGCTTCTGAAAGTCCACTGAAAGTCAACTGCCTGGGAACGCGAAGCTCTCAACTTCAACAATTCAAGAATTGCGCTTTCGATTAGCTTACACGATGAGCGCATTCGGTGCCAAAAGAAAGGCCAAAATAATCAAGACTTTCGACGACGATGGAGATGATCTGATCTCTGCGCCAACTACTGGCGCAGGCGACCAACCAAACGATGGTAAGTTCGCTTCTTTTCTCTCTCTCTCGCAACCACTCGGCACCACTCCGTCAAACCACTCCTTGCTGATCATGTTGAACCTCAAAGAACGACCAAGCTGATTGAACGCGCTCCCACCAGAAGAAGCACCCGTCATAAAACCCATAAAATTCCGAAGCAAACCCGCCAAATCATCCACCTTGCGAAAAAGCATCAACATCACCGATGAATCCGAAAGCCCAGCCGCCGCGACAACAACCGGTGACGATGCCGATAATGATGACGACTCCAGCGCACCGGCTGTCGTGCGCCCAGCCCTAAGCCGCGCCGGCTCCAAGAAAATCAAGAAGCGACCAGCAGCAGCATCCCGCCTCTCCTTCGGCGGAGCAGGTGAACCCTCAGCCGACGGCGGCGACGACCCCCAGGACGAGAAACCCTTCACCCCGAAAAAGTCCACCCTAAGCAAACGCGCTCTCGAAAATAATGCCCTCCTGCGCCGCTCCGCCTCCCTCCAAAACCTAGGCGGGAACCTCCCCCTGCGCTTCGGCGGAGGCGAAGAGGACCGTCCCAAATACAGCAAAGAGTACCTCGAAGAACTCCAATCCTCCACCCCCGCCACTCCCCAAGCCATCGACCTCGTGGAAGACGCAGACGTGGCATCCGCAATGGAACTCGACCCCTCGGAAATCGAAGGCGCCTTAATCGTACAACAAACCTCCGACCTCGCCCTCGCCCCGTCTGCACCACCCGCAGCCGCACACGTCCTCAGCGCCCTCGAAATCCGCGAAAGAAAAGACCGTCGCGCGCGTTTAGCAGGCGAAGCCGCCGCGGGGGACTTTATCACCCTCGACTCCGGCTCCGACGACGAACCACCCCGCGCCTCCTCCCGGGTAACCCTCGATCTTTCGTCCTCCCGACAAAAAAAGAAGAACGACACCCGCCTAATAGCAGAAGACGAAGACCTAGGCGAAGGCTATGACGAGTTTGTGCTAGACAACCCCCTCGCCCTGGGCAAAAAGGCAGAGAAAGAAGCTAGCAGGCGACACAGACAAGAAATCGCCGAAATGATCAACGCCGCGCAAAGTGACGGGGACGGCTCCGACGAAGACGAGTCTGATGCCGAGAGAAAAGCCGCCTACGAAGCTGCCCAGCGAAGAGCGGGTTTGGATGGGCTACACCTCAAATCAGAAGAAGAAAAACTAGACCGCGACGCAATACCCAGGATGAAACCCCTTCCAAAACTGGCGGAGGTGCTGCAACGAATGAATGAGATAGTCCAGGGGATAGAAGATGAAGTCAAAAGAAAGCGGAGCACGATCGAGGGCTTAGAAAAAGAGCGGAGGGAAATCGAAGAACGAGAACGGGAAGTCCAGGAAATTCTCAACCAGGCGGGGGCCAAGTACCAAGAGGTCGTCGGTGTTGCGGCTGGCACTCCCCACGGTGATGTGAGGAAATTGGTGCAAGAGAGTATAGCCCACCCGGGTCAGTCACCATTGCGACATCCATTCCCGCCTGGTATGACAGATGCGCCGGTACAGCGAGGTCTAGAGAGTTTTGGAACACCGACGAGGGGGGAGTATGATGGTGACGATGTAATGATGGGTTAGAAGTCCTTCACTTTTATTGAGTAGGTAGATGGAGCTGTATGTGATGGAGGCGGCATATTTGGGGTAAAGGTTTCTTGCTTGCCCACCCGAAAAGACAACAGAACAGAATCGAAGGAATGAAAATACTCTTCATCATAAGAGAAACATTTTGACTTAAAAACTACCAAACTTGAGAGCCCAACCCCTCATATAAACCGTCCCAAAAATTCCAACGCCATGTGTTTAAGCTGCTTCCCTTCTCGTTCTAAAAGACCAGTTGATGATACAAACCAATGTTTGATGATCTCCCTTCTCTTTCCCATCATCATGACTGTCCTAACCCTTCAACTTCGACTTCGGGCCGCCTCGTGTGATGGCACTTCGCCCTCAGTCGGTTATGAATCATATGTAGCAATATTTGTACACTCCAGTCATCCTATTACCCCTTATTTGCTTCCCCGGGAGACACCAGCACCAATGACACCGGGCAGCTTCTCCTCGCCAACGTTGAATAACAGCGAGATGGCAAAGGTAACCGCACCAATAATGACAATGGTGAAACCGGTAATCAGCCAGAACTGCACGCTAATATCCTCCTTCTGGCACTTGTTGCCGCCCCACTGGACCGTCTTCTTGCCCTTGGACCCTTCTTCGTCCCCGCGGCTGATGAAAGTAGGCTTGCACCTGCAGGTAAAGCAGGCAGCTTTTTTGGCGGGAGCAGAATCATCGGTATCGTTGCCGCCGCTACCGTACTTGTTGACGCACACGCCGTGGCCGGAGCAGTCGCCTGTGGCTTGCATGCAGCCGTCCAACGACTCGTAGCAGGCGCGGATGACCTCCCTCTCCTTCTTGCCCTTCTTGGGGGCAGCGGGGGAGTTGGGCGCAAGGGTGGGCGGGGCATTCTTGTGGGAGACGGTGCTGTCTGTTATGACGCGCTCGACTCCAAAGTCGCGGCGGGCGAGGTTGGCGCCCTTGGCGGCGAGGGCGGACCAGGATGACGTCTTGGAGTTGCGGGAGGATTCGGGGAGGACGAGGAGGGTGAGTTCGAGGTCGGCGGTTGAGGTGAGGGTTTGGATGCGGGGGAGGGAGGAGATGAGGGTTTCGAATGTTGAGGGAGACTATGAATCGTCAGTGAGAGGTGATAAGGGAGAGAGCTGGGGGTGGGGGTTTAATAACAGACCTTTTGCAGGTCGTACTTGACGGCGGAGGATGAGCCGGTCCAGCAATCGGGGTTGATGGGGTTGAGTGCGTGTTCGAACTCGCATTGTTGAGAAGACGCAGCTCCGGTGTGCTGGAAGAGAGCCATCAGGTTCTTGTTGGCTGCTGCTGAGGGCGGATCGGAGACGGCAAACGCCGCCTTGTGTCCTGAACCGGCGAGCGTCTCCTTCAGCTGGGCGTTCTGCTTTGGCGTGACGCCCTCGAGGATGACCACCAGTTGTGACGGATCATTATGTGTGTCTTGTGTGAAAAGGGGCTCGGGACCCTTGCCGAATCTCGCGATGTGGCTGATTGCGGTCTCGGTATCGATGCTTCTCGGGATGTCGCGCAGGTCGCTTCCGTATCGTTGCCTCGATGTCTGTATTGTTACTTAGTTTGGGCGAATCAACAAGAGAATAGAATGAGATTTTACCCTCTGAAGCAAAATGTGACGCGCAACTTCTTTCGGGATGCTGGGGGTGTCGGTCGAGCTCTGTTGGTTCGCCGAGAAGATGTAGACATCAGCACTCTGCTGGCTCGCACCAACTGCAAGCCCAGACAGCGCCGCTGCTGTCAGGCCGGCGATGAGCCTCATTGTGGATGGCGTGGGCAAGTGTGTATCTCGACAGAACTCAAGGAAAAAGTGAGATGACAGGCTCAAGAGGTGATGGGAAGCAATGCCGAGTCTGGCGTATCAAATGTGTTTTTGTTGTCTGAAGTTGGAATTGACGTTGTTGGAGAGCTGATGCTGGAATCCCTGCAGGACCAGGTTACGAATGGCCGGCGCAGCACAACAGCAGCAACCTAGCATCAGCGGCAGAGCAGCCTGGCCGTTAATGGCTGGCCCGTGCGTCATTCGTCCTGGGCAGTCAGTACCCAGTGTGAATAACAGGGCGGGGACCATGATCTTTTCCGCTAAACCTAGGTACGCCAGATAATTTAGCTTTACACATGTTGGAATAAGTATTATGGGTGTATTGAATAAAAGTAAATGCATTCAAGGTTCAAAAGCATCTGTTGTATCAGATAATTTGACACATACCAGGACCATTTTGCAGCTGTGAAGGGTTTATTTCAAGGCGTATAAAAAAGAAATAGAGCACGTCCTTAGTCCCCATTAATCACACATCTGGCAGTTTCGCCCCACGCATGGCTCTCCCGATGCCGTCCCTGTGAACTTTCCAAAAAGTCCAGCTCGATTGTACAGGACAGCACAGAATTACCATTGCCACGAATTCTTTTTTCTTTAATAGACATAATCATCTTTCTCGACTACATCTATTGTTTTATCGACAAGACAAGACCCATTCGCCATTCTATTTAGCCACCGTCGACAGCACCGTTCGGCAATCGGCGCAGAACCCCCCTGCAACACATCCCTCGAAGCCTCGCGATCGCCCATCTTCCCCCTCGCGCCGTTTCGCTTCCACCACCCTCACATCTTCCCTTGGCCGCCGCTTCAGGCGCGCCGTATTGAACACAACCCAGTCGCCGCCATGTTGCGATTAACAAGGCCCAGGTCCTTCTTCGGGGCGTCCAGGTTAATATCGAGGGTACCAAGTGGCCAGGTTGTTCGGGTAGAAAGAGTGAGGCTCAAAAGCAAGAAGCGATTCAAGTTCCTGTATGGCTGACTTTCTTGGTTTCCCTTTTGCAATGTTACTTAAACCCGGTCACTAACGTCTTTCTGCCGTCCAGTGCTACCTTTGTCAAACTCTTCCTTGCGGTCCAGGTCTTCGACAAATGTATTGCCGGGCCCTTGGTCAAGTTTCTTAAGGAAGATCCCGAGGCCATCGCGGCGGCAAAGGAACAGGAAGAGGAAGATGAGGACTTGGGAATGTTCTTCCCATTTCCCTTGACACTGAAGCGACATGAGCCAGAACCATATTCGGGAAAAGACCCAGAGTGGCAGGAGTTCATACGGATGTCCAAAGACAAGGATTTGATGATCAAGATCCGAAGTACGTTGACCCGCGCTGGTGGAGTATGTTGGGACTTCGGATGCTAACTTTCTGGGCAGAGGACACGGTCGATCTCGTCCACCAGGCAGTCAAGAAGCACAGTCTGCTCCAAATGAAATATGGGAGAGATATCAAGGTCCGGAGATTTTGGATGGATCTCGACTTCCCGTACCGAGCACCACCCACGTACACCCAAGCGGGTCTCCTTTGGACGGCGGATCGGATAGGCATTGCCGACGATAACATGGACTCGATGACGGCCAAACTAATTCAGCGGGTGCTGTGGCCGGAACCTCTTGCCCTTTCGACATGGTCGTTCGTCAAGGCTCTGGTTCAACAGAACCTGGCGGCGCTTTCACATTCACTAGGCCTGAATGACAGTGACGACTCGAAGAGCATCACAAACCATTCTTTATACCCACCAACGCTCCCAACGACACATACCACCGACGTGCAAAAGACGCTCGATCGCCTTCGACAACAGGCCACCAAGCGGCCAGAGGAAGTTAATGACCCCGCCGCAATGGCTTCGAGGACCCAGGCTGCCCATGGCAAACCGGCACCTACCGCATCCGTGGAGGGAGGCGAGGGTACGGCTAGGATCCCGTTTGAGGACAAAGTGCTCCCTTTTCTCGGCCTTTCCAACCGAGGACCCTGGGATGCATTTAAGAAGACTTATGCCAGGACATGGAAGCCTCTCCGAGCAGATCCACCACGAGGGTGTGTCGCCGTCTCCGGTCTGGTCGAAATCGAACTCGAGAAGGCGTGGCTTGTGGTTGATGTGTTGGCTTGGTACAACCCCAAGACCAAGGCGCACGATAAGCACAGCTTCTGGATGTCAATTAGGAGGATCCAACACAAGCAGCAATCTCCAGGTCGGTAGATGATGCATCAGGCCAACATCCACCTGGCTGTCTGTTTTTATATGTGCGAGTCTGCTTTTTGGCTGAGAATTTAGACGTGGTAACGTAAAGCGAAGGGGGGGCAATGGGACAAGGCTTTCATGGGTTGGGGCGTTTGCATACTGTTTAATGTTTGTTTTTGGGGGTACGAGATCACGCGAGATTGTTCGGGTATCGGGTAGAAAGAGCGAGGCTCAAAAGCAAGAAGCGATTCAAGTTTCCTGTATGGCTTATTACCATCATTTTCGCATAGAAAGAATTTAACACGCTTTTGCATGCATGCAAGATGTGTGAATAACGGGGACTAAGAGTGGGATGTTTTTGACTAGACGCCTTCAAATAAACCTTTTACACCTGTAAATCATATTTAAATGTTATTCACTGATTAATACCATGAATACTTCTTAAACTTAAATGCGTATCTTGTTTTTTATATACCTATAGTGTTTATTTGAATACGTAGAAGGCCGAGTTGGCAGGCATTTAAAAAGATTATGCCGCTTAAAAAGATTAGTCTCCAAGCATTATTCCCGCAGCATACATAGCATGCACGCATAACAGACAGATTCCTGCAGCCATCCGGCTTTAGAGCAAAGCTATTCGTAGGGTAGCTCAACACAGATCTACGAAGGCATGGAAACAACTCCAGATAACAATTTTCCTCGTCAATTTATTTTTAAGCTTCAGCAATAGCGAAACTCAAAGGAGAAGATGACTTTCAGCGCCAGGGCTTTTCCGGTCACTCTCGGGTGTGGACCGGCGACTATTTCACGGGACCTCGGAGTGGGGCCGCTCTTAAGCGGGGTTTATTCGGTGAGCCACTGGAAACCAGACCCGGAGCACTCCGGAACAAAATCTCCAAATCATTTAGCCACTTGTGGTACTTGTGGAATACCTACCTATAAGTCTTCCTTTTGATCTTTGAGAATCCGCTGAAATGGACCTCCTATCACTTGAGTGCTTGCATATGGTGTGCATAGAGCCATCTCTGAGATATCCACCTGCAACCCCAAATACGAGGATGCACATACTCCCAAAACTGCACACACGATATCATTACCATTTCTCAAAACCACAAACCCCACGTCTATATATAGAGTTATGAAGGGATCTACCATTCACATTTCTTTTAAACAGCTTAAGCGCGGTCAGATGGACAAGTTGGGTTGCGACTGATGTAAGCAGTGTTCTGGATAGAGCAAGACGACTCGAAGGGGACATCACTTCACAAAGAAACACGATGCTCCGGCAAACAAAACCATTATTCCACCTACTCCGGGCAATAACGCAACGGGGGCGTCTCTCTTCTTTTCTCGGCCACACAGATCTCTCAGTCGAGTTAGCTCATCAGTGGATCAAAAAGGATTAAGCTTTGCTAGCGCCTCAGGTCCCGCTGCGATCTCAAGCATTGAGTGACTTGGAGGTCCCTGCCTACGACGGTTTGATGGGTTTCCCGTCTCTGCCTTGGTCCCATCCACCTCCAACGTGTGCAAGGCAGGCCGAAACCAAAGTGCTTCGTAGAATTTCGATCCAACACACCACAATCTCGTTGAATGCCCTTAGACATGCGATAGAAACTTGAAACGAAACAGCAAAGATTTGTTACCAAAAAAAAAAAAAAAAAAGATTGCTGTCACTGCCACATAGCCGAGCAACAGATGATCACCACTAATTTCACATTTCCGCCTCGAACTTGGCACACAGGTCCAAGCTGCATTACAGTACGTACGACTAGCATTTTCTTACTACAAATTCCGTCATGGAGCATCTGAGAGAAAACTTGGTGCATCCTGGCCTCACTTCAGCTGATTCAAAGTCGAAGCCCTATCCGAACGAGCTTCCAGAAGTCGGGAGTCAAGGGAGTGGCTTCTCAAGGCCGTTACTACTGCGTCGATCATCCTTGTCAAGACGTTCTCCGTCTTCTCTGTCCCATCTTGGCATCTCATCTCCCACGCCACTGTCTCCGGCAAGTTCACGTCGCAACTCCAAAGCGCACCCCTACAATGGCGACACCCAAGACTCGTGCTTGGCCGCCGTCCCTCGACCAGATGGGTCTTGGCTGCGTCTGGAAGGTTCATGGAGGCGGGCGTTCTCGGCCGTGAGCTCTACGAGTTGACTTATTTCGTCCTGGTCGAGATGCACCACTTTCCTTTCGTCCCAGCTTCCCTCTCCCAGCCTCCCCTCGCTTCAGATTGGCCTGGTGCCATTCGTTTCATCTTGGGTCAGTCAGATCAAGGTTATATACCTACCCTTACGACCTATATCTTTTCCCACATTGTCACTGGTTCTTGCATCGACATCTGATTTGCTACACGAAAAACCTTGCAGATACTACCATGCCAGACGAAAGCGTGCATAACACAACGCAAGCTTCAGCGATGGTATCATCAACAGATAGACCAAGACCAACGAGCCTAGACATCACTGGCCTGGTTGCCATGGTGGATGGGGAAATACAGACCAAAGTCCAGGATAACGGAGAGCTGAGGAGGGCAGCGTCAGTGGACCCAACATCACTCACCTCCTCGTCACAAACCATCGCGTCATTACAAACACGCAGCTCTGGACAAACCGTCCACTCCTTCTCGGGGATGATCGGGTACAGACAGCCCCTC
The DNA here is from genome assembly GCA_033296905.1 of Podospora australis. Lineage (NCBI taxonomy): Eukaryota > Fungi > Ascomycota > Sordariomycetes > Sordariales > Podosporaceae > Podospora > Podospora australis. The sequence continues at coordinate 84,464 of MU864395.1, read as the reverse complement.
GACGAGCGACCACAAACACGCAGCTCTGTCCAAAACTTCCATACCTTCAACGACATGCTCCAAGACAACAAGCCACTCGGCGAGCCAATAAAGGGCAAACCAAACGACAACAGCGAGCCGGACATTGAGGAGGGTGATATCGTCGACGTCGATATATCGGATTCCGATAACCAATCCGAGAAGCACAGGGAGCGAGAGCAACCGTATCACGTCTTTTCAAAACGAGAAAAATGGGTAGCCGTTTGGATCGTCTCCCTCGCCGGCTTGTTCTCCCCTCTCTCGAGCAACATCTACTTTCCTGCGCTTGGTGATATCTCTAGGGTGAGTCAGTTTAGAGGCAAAGCGGTTCAGATCGTTGAACTGACAATATTTAGCATATAAATTCACCTATTGCCATGGTCTCCTTGACGGTCACCATCTACATGGTAGTTCAAGGTCTTGCACCGTCCTTTTGGGGTCCGTTGAGCGACACCCGCGGGCGCAGGATTACTTTCATCGGCACTTTTGCAGTGTATCTGATTGCGAACATTGGCCTGGCATTTAGCAAGAACTTCGCAATGCTGATGGTGTTTCGGGCCATCCAAGCTGCTGGGAGTGCTGCGACCATTTCTGTTGGTAGGTGCCAAGACTTGCCCCTTTTTACCCCTTTTCTGGCTTGGCAGTGTCACTGACTCGCGAGGACAACAACAGGAGCTGGAGTTATTGGCGATATCACTACCGCAAAAGAACGTGGAGGATTTATGGGAAGTTTTGGAGGAAGTAAGTACACCTCTCTGATCACTGAGTTGCAGACGGCTAACGGTTCACAGTTCGTATGCTTGGTCAGTCCATCGGCCCTGTCGTTGGTGGCGTCATCACCGAATTCTTTGGATTCCACGCCATCTTCTGGTTTCTCTTCATCCTTGGATCCTTGAGCTTAGTCACCATCGTGGTACTTCTACCGGAGACCCTTCGGCGTATTGCGGGCAACGGTTCGGTACCACTCAACGGTGTCTATCGTCCACTTGTTAGCGGTCACCTGAGGAAGCATTGGCGTCGTCCTGACGAATCTTCAGGACGAAAGCCAGATATCACTGCTCCTCCCTCAAATTTAACCCTTGGCACAGTTTTTGCGCCTTTGCGGTTTCTGTTTGAGAAGGATGTTTTTGTCACCCTGTTCTTTGGAGCGGTAGTCTACACCATCTGGAGCATGGTCACATCGTCTACAACAGCTCTGTTCCAAGAGCGGTATCATCTGTCGAATCTCCAGACCGGTCTTATCTTTCTCCCCAACGGTGCAGGTTGCGTTTTGGGATCTCAGTTGACCGGCAAGGTCTTGGATCGCGACTACAAGGTGGTCGAGGCTCGATATCGTGCTGGACATGGACTGTCGGCAGATGTTCCCCTGAACCGCAAGAAGCTGGCTGACTTTCCCGTCTCCCGCGCCCGGCTGCGCTCGTCATGGTACCTGATTATTCTCTTTGTCTTCTCGGTCGCAGGCTATGGTTTCGCCATCTCGTCACCCTTGTTGGCGCACAAGCCGGGCATGGGTCTACCCCTATTCCTGCAGTTTGTGATTGCATTCACAGCTACAGCCATCTTCACACAGAACAGCGCACTCATGGTCGACCTCTACCCCGGAGCCAGTGCCAGCGCCACGGCCGTCAACAACTTGATCCGATGTTCGCTCGGAGCCGCGGGCGTTGCGGCTGTACAGTTCATCATCGACGATATCGGAGCAGGCGTCACCTTCCTCATCTTTGCCGTCATCACGGCTGTGCTGACCCCCCTCATGGGGCTACAATGGATCTACGGAGAGCGCTGGAGAGCTGCCAGAATGGAGCGGCTGGAGCGAAAGGAGAGGGAGAAGACCCAGCTTGGATAGGCATAATGTCATGATTCAGACCAAGATTTTTTCAGAGTCATATTGGGTGATTGATATCTTGGAATATTTCAGGCACGGCGTTGAGACTTGGATTTGGGAGCAATATTTCCAGTGATGGAACTGACTTGCGACTTTGCGATGGCGTTTACGGAAACTTGGACAATGGCACGTTTGGATTTGTGGGTCGAGAATTCTTTGACGTTGTAGAGAGAGTGGTCCTTTGGTGGTTATAGGAAAAGTATAATGAAAGACATTCTTCAAGTCGTCCATTGGCAGCCTTGGGGGGCCCATACATATGATTGCCGAAAACGGATGTTGGGGACGGTATATCATTTCGACTTGGAGGTCACGTCCTACGGGGGGCTGGACTCTCGGAACGACTCTCGGACCTCGAGAGTTAATCTCTTGATATACAGCTTTCGCAAATGTAGAGCTCTGGTTTCTCGTTGAGCCTCAATACAAATGTTCATTCACTTAGTTCTTGCGGGGACACAATCTGATACGGCGTGGAAGAAGGTTTGGTAGAGAGCGGCCACCTTACAAGGCTTTGCTGTCCACAGAGATGTTCATGCGGCAGATTTTGTCGTCAGTTCGCAGAAGAGCAAGGGACACGTCGGACCTCTCTCTAAACTGAGACTTTGCCCTTGTTCTCCGCCACAGTTCCTGCAAATTGAAGGCTCGAGGCCACCTCAGTCCAAAAAAATGCGTTCAATCCGACCGGTGGGTTGACAGTTCTATATACTCAGTGCCGCCAACCGTGCCGCCGGTGCCTGTGAAATGTTGATTGCAACTGGATAGAATCCATTTCCATCTGAAATTTTCACCATCTTCGTGGTGTTCCGGAATCGTGAACATCATTGTCCAACTCCGGAAAGTGGGAAGCAACCCTCCTCCTCTTTGTCCTCGACTCCTTCTACAACCGGTCACTATGAAAATTTACCAGTGACGACTACTGATACTTTTTGCCCTCTTGTTGCTGCACAATGAATGCAATTTTGCTACCACCAATAACTGAAATGCCTGCAAGCCTTGATGAACCATGGCGCCAATTCCTCAGCTTTCTGAACGAGACGGATCAGATGGAGATATTCCGACCAAATTCCCAGTGAAACGGCAACTCGAACGATTGCGAAAACCTCAGAGTTAGGACCAAACAAAGTGTGTATGTGGTTTTCCCAGAGTCTACACCATCGGGCCCAATTGGATAATTAGGGGCAAGTCAATAACCCACGCACAGTACCGTTTTCATCTCGTCGTGATGCCATGCCCAGTTAGTGCATAAAGATGGGAATACTTGACTTAGCATGTTTCGACAGAGTTCCAACAAAGCACCGTGGTATCTGCCGGCGGTTCTCAATTCGAGCAACACAAAGGACTACATCCGCCAGAGTGACAGCCAAACAATGACAATGCTCGAAGCAGCAGACCCGCCCTCCTTCTCTGTCCCACTCCTCTTACCGAGTCCCCTGACAGAACAAAGAAACCTCCTGCTGTCCACCGAACAATGGCCGTGTACCGAGCCTCCACAGCTCCTGTCCACAGCATACCAGCATCATCACGTACTCACCGAGCCTGTCCGTCCTGAGCAGAGATCTGGGGTGCCCATTGTGTTTCCGGTAGCCCCTCTATCCTGCTATAGGGGGGTTCTTTCTTTTCGACATGCCGGTTGTATCTCGTTTACGCACGGGAAGGGCAGCAGAAAGAAGATGAATCAGCGTGATATAATAGAAGCGGCGCGGCGTGACCATGCTATGTGCTTTCTTCTCCATCATCACATCATCTCACTCTCGAGTGCTCTCCACACCATTTCTAGGAGCCTTCTCAAGCTTTTAGAGTGTTATCCGAGAGATCAAGCAGATTCACCAGGTTCTGCCCGTCGAGAAGGAGAAGAAAAAGGGGTAAACATATATACGCACACAGTCACAGCCCCTTGACATTCACCCGAAGGCACACACACACACATACATACACATACGGATTCTTACAATTCCTAGTAAGAAATCAGGGCAAGGAAAGACCTGGATAATTCACGATGGCTTCAGTTCCGGGTGCAGCTCCGGCTCCCATAGTAACTAGACATCCCCTCCCTATCAACAAGCCGTACCCACCACTAGGACGGTTTCCGATGAGGAGACGATCCCCGGAGATACCTGATAACATCCGCGATAGTGTTGCCTTTGGGTTATACCCGCGGCGTATCCTGCCCCGGCTTTTCTGGAACACCATCTTCTGGACCATCGTCCTCTGGGCCGTCCGCGAATCTTACTTTATCATTGACGGGTGGGACGAGTGGACAGGGTACTTCTACCTTCTCTTCCTCTGGCGGTATACTCGCTTCCTCATCAACTGCATCGGTTATGTCCTCTACAGGCCCGCCCGGGTCTCTAACCCGACCGCGGCGGCCACCTACACCCCTCACGATTCTGTCTCTGTCATTCTCCCTACTGTCGAACCCCTTGGTCCAGACTTTCTGCGGTGCCTTACTTCGTGCTGCAACAACAACCCGGCGGTGGTCCATATCGTCACTACGATTCAGCATTGGGATGATCTTGTGGACGAGGTGACCAAAGTCCGCCCCAACTACCCGGATGTCCGAATCGATTTGCGTGTCAGCGAGATCGCCTCCAAGCGCGCCCAGGTGGCCGTGGCCGTTCCTATGGTGAACACTGACATTATCGTGATGCTCGACGACCACGTCTTCTGGCCCCGGAACTTCCTCTTCGAGGTTCTTGCTCCTTTCGAGGACCAGGGCGTCGGTATGGTCGGCACGCGCAAGGCGGTCGAGCGCCGGGAAACCGTTCCGGACATCGCGTACCGCATCGCCAACTTCTTGGGTGCCGTCTATCTGTACCGACACAACTTTGAGGTGCGGGCCACCAACACGATTGATGGCGGCCAGTTCGTCATCTCTTCCCGTACCTGCGCCATCCGCACTCCCATTATGAAGTCGGTCGAGTTTCTTGCGGAATACCAGGCCGAATACTTCTTCTTCAACATCTACGGTCCCCTCAACCCTGACGACGACAACTACAACACCCGTTTTGTTGTCAGGAAGGGCTGGAAGATCAAGTGGCAGGATACCGCGGCGGCAACCATCACCACCACCATCGGTGTTCAGGAACCCGTCTGGGGGAAGTTTTTGGGTCAGCTCCAACGCTGGGTGCGTACCACCTGGCGGTCCAACACGACCTCACTCCTCCGGGATCCTGCGGTGTGGGCCTACCAGCCGTACTGCATCTACGCCGTCTACCTTACCTCGTACACCAACTTCGCCATCCTCACCGACCCTCTTCTCATCTGGCTCTTTGCCCACAGCAAGCTCTACACGACTCACCTTCTCGGGAACTTTAGCAACGAGCCCATTCCGGCTTTCCTGCCTTGGGGTAAGGTGTACACGTCCATCTGGCCGCTGCTGTTCTGGATCCTCTTCACCAAGCTCGTCAAGATCCGTGAGTATTTCGCCCGTCACCCGCAGGACTGGTGGTGTATCTTCCCGTACCTCGCGTTCGCATACATCCACTCGTTCATCAAGGCCTATGCCGGATTCACTTTCTACGATCACGGTTGGACTGGCCGATCTGGTATCGGCCCGCAGGATCCTAACGCCGTCGTCAACAACTATCCCGGTATCGACCCTGCTCTCCTTGGCCCTGCGTATGCTCCTGGTGGCGGCGGGGGTGGCGGTGGGGGTCCTGGAGGAGGTGGTGGCGGCGGTCCTGGTGGTGGTGGCCCTGGCTCTCTCACTACCACTGGTGGCACTGGCGGCTCTACTACCGTCGTCGGTGGCACTGGCGGTTCTACTACTCTCGTCGTCGGTGCCCCCTACATCCGCCCGGATAACGTTACGGAGGGAAGTGAAGAGGATGTCTTGCTCCGCAAGATGCACAACTACGCCAACCGCATCGCCGAGATCCGCCGCAACCAAGGGCCTCGCGTCAATCTGTATGCGGGTATGGTTCCTATTCTCGAAGGTGTTCGCGATGCTTTCAACGAAATGCTCAACACCACCGGTCCCGCGCTGGTTCGTGACCAGGCTACAGTGAGACGTCTTCTCGAGGAAATCCGACCTCTTCAAGAACAGCTGGTCTCTGGTGATATCCTCGCCCCGGGCGCTGACCGCGAACTACTCAACCTAACCGCAGACGCGCGCCAGCAAGGCCGCCGGCTTCAACGTAGAAACCAGGACAATGTCGCTGCTCGCCATGAACACACGGCTATTGTAAGCCCTGCTCCTTCTCAGGAGAGTTCTCCAACTGAAAGCGGTTTCGGCGCTTCGGGTATAGGAGATGGTGGTGGCGCCGGGAGCAGTACTGGTGTTGGTGCTGGAAGTAGTCCTACAGGTTCTGGTACGTCGTCGTAAAACACCTTTCTGATCTTTTTTCCTTTCTTTCCTTTCCCTAACCCTTTCATTATAATTCAATGAATTTTCTTTTCTTGACATTTAAACTTACCAACTGACCCTTTATGTGCTCCCAGGACGCCATCGTGTAGTAAGCTTCCCCTCTCGGCCCAGTGAATCCGGCGGTAGCAGCATTGCCGGCAGCACCCCCGCCGGAATTTATCAACTGGGTGCGCGCAGGACAAGGGGAGAAGGAGCGACGAAGACAAAGGGATGAGATGGAGCGTCAGCGGTCACAGAGGGACAGGAGGTCACGATCTCCCGAGAGGGAGGATAACAGGCCTGAGAATCGTCGTGAGCGTGATCGGCTGGGCACTTATTCTTCTCCGCTTGAAGGGGAGGCGGAGTCATCACAGTCACAATCGCAGTCGCAGTCGCAGTCACAGCGACAGCCTCCGAGCAACCGTTTTCGGAATTCACGGCTCGGGTTCGCATCGGAGGGTGGGCGGGCTAGGATTGATCATCCGCCTATGGGTCGTCAGATGTACAGTGATACCAGACATCCTGGAGGCACCCACCCCCGCCCCCCCCCACTTACTGAGGAGGAGGAGGAGGAGGAGCTGGATCAGGAACAAAGGGAGCATGAAGGGGCGCATTTCTCTGCGGTGCGTCGGCACTATGGACGGTCAGAGTCAGAGGGAGAGCGAAGTCTCCGTGAAGCAATGCAGAACGCGCGACCGCAGGAGGAGGAGGAGGAGCAAGACGAGGGAGAGTTCAATTTGTCGCCACGGCGACGGGTAGGGGAAGGGCGAGGGCTTGGGTTGGCAGAGGAGGGTCCCATCGCGGATACACCGCCCGTGGGTCGTTCTATGTACAATGAAGGTCAACATCCGGGGGGTACCTACGACCCGCCGCTTGAGGAGGTGGGGGAGCAGGGGCTGGAGCAGTCACAGCCGGAGACGCACACAACACTCGGAGGGTCTGCATGATGCTTGAGAGGTTGGAGAGTGTGGCTGGGCTGTCTCGTCATTTTCTTTGCTAAGAATCTTGAGAGAGTTTTTTTCTTTTTTTTTTTGGATATGTTTGTTTTTAGGTGATATGGGTTTCGGGACGGTTAGTTTGGATACCAGTCATTAGTTTACGAGTTAGTTTTTGCAATTAAGGTGTTATGGGATAAAAAGGGGGGAAATGTAGTTGTTGTGTTGAACTTTTGCAATCAATGTCTTGGGGCAGATTGTGAGATGCGTCAGTCAATTCCAAGGTGCATCTACCTACCCGTCCAAAAACAACTCTTGGAACCTCGCACCTTTTCGTCTCTTTATCTCAGCCGCTTTTTCTTTTCGAGTCAAAGCCGATCATTTAGGATACGTCAGCAGGATGCTTCCCCTCGTCCAAGTCTTTTATATATATACCTTGACAATAACCATCGTCACCGTCCGTGTCTACAAGTTTCAAAACCGATGATTGTGGTGTCTGTGTGGCTGCGCATTTCCCAAAGACAGAAAAGCATTTCTTCGTTTGTTTGCTGTTGCCAGGGTTGGGTTGGTTTTCGCTAGACTGGCACTCCTTCTTCGTCTGTCTCCCCTCGGAGTCTGTAAAAACGACGTAAATTTAAGCTTGGTGTGTAGACACAAGTCCAGTCTCGATAGGAGCTGGTGAGGAGGGGGAGTTTGTTGTAGGCTATAGAGTGGGGGAGATCCGGTGGGATTTTATATACAAAAGATTGTTCTATGATGAAAGAAGGGTTGGGGAAGAGGTGATGAGGGGGGGATGGACCACACACATGATGGAGGGGTTGGAGGAAGGGGTTACTCCTGAACAAGAAATTGTTCTTAGAGTGGAGGAGGAGGAGAGAATATTATAGACGCGATAAAATTCCAGGGAGAAAGAAGGAGATGTTTTTGTGGATTTTGGGGAGGAGGGAAAGGCAGGATGGGACGGTGTCTTAAGCAGGAAACAGCGAAAAAAAAAAACCCCCCCGAAGCCACAAAACACACACAAAGATACATCATTTACCCTGGCATGCTACAACATCAATTGGTTTCCCTTAAATGGCAGATCAATAAAAAACACGAAAACACTTGAGCCACATGCAAAGTCAACGTCAACGGAACTCGAGGGAGGGGCTTAAACGTCGTGTGTGGGATTAATGGAAAAGGAAGAATACCTATCCTGGGGATTTTCTACTAGGGTGTTGGATCTTATCAGGCATAAACTTCGCAGTGCAAGTAAGTTTAACTCTCAAGCAGGTACTCATTCTTTATCACATTTCTTCTTATTAACAATAATATGTAGGTACTAGGAGAATAATGGTTTAGTAGAACGAGGGCAAAGGTTAAAGCGGAAGGCCAATCATCGGATAGACGAATGCAGGAGGTGTAGCACCGATGAAAAACGAGGACTTTATGAGAAGGATAAATTTGCGGTTGTATTCTCCAGTAATATTTCTTTGACTGGTTCGATTAGGAATCGGTGTTGTTACTTTGCAACGGAGATAGCGACTATGAAATAAACCGCTTATCGTTCGGAAATTCCCGCTAAGCGGGCTCAACCAGTCCTCAGCTTCGGTAAAAAAAGACTAGATTTCGCAGGGTTTAGGTTCTCTGGTGGGAATGGGGGAGGAGAGGTGTGCTTCCCGGAGGAGGGGTTTTCAGGAGGGAATAAGGAGGGATCGAAAAAAAAAATGGTGGATAGCCGGGAGGAGGGATTGTGGTTATTGCACCCGTTAGCATGACGGTCCATGGACGCAGGGGAGGTTGCCTTGCCATTGCTGAGAAAGGGGTGGTCAAGTCGTCGGATAGGGAAGGGAGGAGGGTGGAAGGGGACCTGGATTTGTTAAGGTGGAAGAGGGATTTGAGTTAGTCCATCCAGGTTTCTTTGTGGTGGGTGGACAATCGGGTCGTCTGAAATCACTGCAGCGACGCTTGATCCGGTTTGTGAGATGCCACGGTCAAATTCCGTGCCGGTGAGGTTCTTATGGAAGTTCGAGAGGACAAGCCCTGGAAAGAGAGATAAGTCAAAACAAAGTTGGTGCATTAATCGCCAAGATCTTCTAGAATAAATCAGGAAGAGGACAAGGCTTGGCCTGTGATAGCTGCGCCTTCAGCTGATGACATAAGCACGACGGTTTAAAGCACAGCCGCACAGGGTTATTAAGAGTCAGATAAAACGCTATTGTTGCTTGGTATATATAGTAAACGCAATGATAACGTTAACCCAAATAAGAAATCAAACTGAATCCATCCTCTCGCTCGACTCAATTCGCAACAGGATTAAGCCCTCCCTCGATTACCCGGCGGGAAGCACTCTCCGCGGTGGCTATGATCTCCCTCCCGTCGTGACTTTCCAGCTTTTGTTTCTGTTGTTCCTTGGTTGCCCTGTTGTTATGTCATCAGTCACGTATTCATGTCCAAGTCAAAAGGCAACCAACCACTCACATAGTCAACAACTGCGCGCCCAAAGACCAAAACCCGCTTGACCCCGTCAAGAATGCCTTGATAACCTCCTCATCCACCTCCTTCTCATCCTTCAGCCCATCCACGACCACATCCAACCCTTGCTCCGTCAGACGCAAGATCCTCTGCAGCACCTCGGACAGCTCGGGCGCAATAACGGCGGATGAACCAGAAACAACAGTGCCGATATTCCGCGTCTGTTCGTGTAGTAAATTCAATTTTGCGACAATGAGGGATAGGCCATTTCTCGTGCTTGGCACCACCGGTGATGTGGCTGACTCATCAGACCCGGGCTGGACGACAGTTGTCTGCAGGCGGCGCGCTGCTGAGGCGGCGGTTGCTGAGATGGATGCCGCGAGGGTTGCTAAGGTTTTTGTTTCTGCCATGGTTAAGTTTTGGAGGGGATTGTGAAGATTGTGATTGTGAAAAAGCTGTTATGAATGATGAGTGTCGTTGTGATGTGGCGTCGCCAAATGTGTTGGGAGTCCAAAAAATGCGGGGTCACGATTCAGATCACGACGGAATGCGCCAATAGCAGCCAGCAGGTATGTTCGCTGCGGCGATATAAACCCCGAAAACTTGACAGGCTCTTTGGAACAACGTCCAACCAGTGCAACCTCCCTGGAATTGGGGAAAAGGGAGGGTATGGATATTTTGCTTGAATTTCTATACTGCCCTTCGCATTACCATATTTGACGCAAACTCGTCTATCTGCAATGGAACTCGGATGGATAAGAGAGCATGACGAAAGAATATGGAGAGAGAGAGAGAAAGGAAATGGCTAGAAAATGGCCAATTTGGCTTAGCGGTGACTACATCTATATTTGAGTTTCCTAACCAAGTACCTCAGCGGTCAGTGTCAGCACTTAGCACCATCACCAGCAGCAACTATCGCGTCACTTGCCATCTTGACCAATCAGGACTCAAGGATTGTGTTAGTGCTAGCAGTGCATCCATCGGCACTAACAATAAATCCCCCAAGCATCTCAATTGAATTTCCACCAGCACCGATTCAATCAACTTTCATCCATTGACCAACACACCTAATTCCTCAATCCATCCCAATCATGAGGGTCACCGTCATAGCCAAGGTCGGAGGCCATTACCGATCGTTGGCGGTATCCTCCTCCCACGAACACATCTACGGCTGGAGAGCCCTCGAACTGTGCCATCACCTTCGCGCTGTTTTCTGCCCAAGGGACCAACACTTGCTCGACCTCGAACTTAGTCTCGCCTTGGCTTATTACGAGAAGCAACCACCTCCTTTCAAGGACGAATCTATTGTTTCCGGGAGAGATGAGCCCATCCGTTTCCCCTTTATCGCTGCGTATCTCTTGTTTGGCTACCAGAGCTACCTCGACCACGTCTCGCGCCAGCAGCGTGACCGGTTTGGCGGTGAAGATGACAGCAACTACCCCCACAAGAGCAGAGCACTACTTCTGCACCCAGACTTGGCATTCGACCAGGGAAACAACACCCATTCTTCTGGACGCGGGGAGCTAGGCCACCTGCTCCTCGACATTACCAGAAACCCAAAGGGGGAAATGGCACCAAGATTCTGCTTTCTTTCTGCCAAACCATTAGCAAACGTGTCACTCACAGAAGAGCTATATCGCGACGACGACCCAACGCTCTGGGAGACGGTGCGCGAGCTACTGCCCACTCTTCACCAGCCCTGGTGCGGGTGGGAATACGTCTGGCACTTTGGCGGACGAGACGATCCGACGCAGACGACGGCACCCACGAGATGGATGGCGGACGACCTCGATCCCGAAGAAGGACCTGATGGCCAGACCATCGATCCTGACACCCTGAAAGATCTTTGGCCGTGGGGTCATTGGAGTGTCGAGGACTTCCGGACCCATGACCATGCTACTTTGGACGAAGACTTGGAAGGTGGTGTAGCTGGAGGGCTGGCAGGTGACAATGAGCGTCTATCAGTGAAAAGGAGGTCACCACCATTGCTGCAAGCACAAGAGAACAGAAGGGCACCTAGAACGCTCAAAGACCAGGCCCTGGGCGTATTGGTCCCGGGACTGCTGTCCTCCACGCAGGGCGACGTCGAGGGATTACTGGACGAGCCAATGAAGATCTCGGGTTTCAAGCACGCGCTCCGGTACTTCATTGAAAGCACGCCCGGGATTCGGGAAGCAGTGCGATCAGCACCCCCAAAAGCCGCGGCGGAACTTCTGAGGCAAGCGTACAGTGGCATGGAAGAAATCATCTGGGTCTATTTCTTTGGCCCCTTACCAGTTGACACCCTAATCGCCACATTCAGTAATCCCGACGGCAAGGTGGACCGTAGGTGGGAAGGCATCGTGGATTTCAGGTGCTGCGTCAACTGGACCCCAAACGCTGCCGATCACACGTCTGGAGACGATGACAGAGCAACAACACAAGCAGCGATGAAACTCGGAAGACTCTTCGGTTCTCTATCGTCTGGTAAAGGTGTCTCCGTGATTATTATAGAGGACCCCGGGCGAAAATCAGATCCGCCTCTCAAGCCATTTTATGACGGCTGGAACATTGGCTCGGCGGAGCACCCCTACGTTGGGATCCGACACCCAGGCCCTAATAGATTATACACCTCGGGAAGCCTGTCGTACACGCTGCGCAACCGCCAGCTGGAGGGCATCCGGAGCCCAGACTGGGTTCCACCGAAGCAGGATATTCACATGCCGGTGGTCCCGTCTTTGCCGATAGAACCGCCCGGCTGGGTAGGAACATCAGGTTACCCGCTATCAGCCCTGGACATTACGATTCAGAGGGATGGTGATGGGGACGCCATTGTGGTTGATATGGAGTTTTAGCACCGTGATCTTTTCCCTTCAACTCCGACCTTTCACACACACTCAAACAAAACATACACACTCGAACAAAACATACACATTCGGATAAAACGCCAAAGTGCATGTAAAAAGAAATAATACAAACATCGAATTCGACCAAGTACTCGTGCTATCAGATCACCTGACACATAGCAGGAGCATTGTGCAGTGTGTGAAAGGTTTTAATCTTCGGATGTTGAGTCGAATACGGCAGGCTGTGTTGGAACATACCCAACGGACACAATCACCTTCTGAGTACCTATCGATGTAAATATTAGCCCGTGTTCTCATTTCTGAGGCATGATATCTCCAACCGAACGCGTATATGAATGGAAAACTATTCCATAGCTGCAAAGTGTCGGCTAGATGCATGAACCATGACGTCTACATATCGAATAAGGTTACACACATGTGTATCTGATGCAAGGCTGTCAGCCATAGGTCGCTCGCTGCATCATCCCGTCCCATGAGATTTCAAATTTGAGCCCGCCCAGCTAGGTAACCACAAAAGGAGATACGTAGGTAGGTAGTTCTGCTGTTTTGCCACGTGCATGTCTCCAGTCCGATCGCAGATATGATCAAGTCAAGGCGTTTTCCTGTCTTGTTCGCTATGTATGTACATGTCCATACTACACTAACATGGTATAAACTTTTGTGATCAAAAAGATACAGAGGTATGAACCAAGGGTCAATGCTCGATGGCGCTCTGAAAACCCAAAACACCAAACCCAACTCTAGTTTTCCGTTATCCACCGATTCTCGCTTTTATGTTTCCAAATACACTCACCACCCAGAACTCCATCAATTGCTCCGCCATATCCATATGATTATAATGACTACGCTGTCACTATCAAAAGTGAGTAAGCACTAACCAGAAATCTCCGCTGAACCGGCCCCAAGCGCCTTGCAATTGCAAACAAGAATGCCTGCCCTTCTCAACCTCCCGCCGCTTGCAATGCTTCTGATGAAAAATGTCTTCCGTTCTCGACTTTCCCGGAAACGGAAAATCAGCCAAACACCTGCCAATGCAGTAGTTTTACTCCCAATGCTGGAAATCCAATCAACTCTACACATGACCCCTCATTGTAGTGTAACAAAATCCTTCCTTTCTTTTGTTGTTGTTTGTACAGGTTTGTACCGCTTCTGAAATGTCAAATATTCACATGTGTCCCTGATGGTGGTGACCATGTCCATGTAAATGCCCATTCTGCATATGATGCGGGTGCGGTGGTGGAGGAACGACCGGGAAAGAAAACACCATCTGACCGCCCGGTCCACCAGGCACCATCTGCGGCGCCGTACCCTGTGGTCCCCAGCCGTGAGGCTGTTGCATGGGCAAGGGCTGCATCAACCCGCCTACCTGGGGAACACCCGGCAGAGCCAGGGGACCAGGATGCGAAGGCATGAGGGGCTGTGGTGGCTGCTGCTGTAGCATCATCATCACCTGAGGCTGCTGCTGAGGGTGCGGAGGCGGTTGTGTCGGCGGCATCTGAGGCTGGGGCGTGCTAGCCCCTGAGCCAGGTTGCGAGTTCTCACCGCTCGTCCCTGCCTTCTCTGCTTTCTTGTTTGCCAGCGTATTGCGTCGTTTTTCGACAGCACCTTGCATTTCTCCCGATGCCCAGCGACCTGTAATGAACTTGATTAGCTGATGAAATAACAGGCAAGAATGGAAAGGAACTTACGCCTCATAGAGTAGCTCATTTTCTCGCTCTTGCTCATCTCCGCATACGTCTTCTCAGGAGCCTCAGCTGCAAGCTCTGTCAGGGTAGGCAGCTTGCCCTCAGAATTCAGTGATGACCCTTTGGGCTGGCTACCTGCCCGAGAGGCCTTCGCAGCGGACTTGCTGCTGGAACCCTTCTGTGATGGATTGTGGTTGTTGGTGAGCTTGATTCGCTGTATGACCTTCTTCACCATTGGCGGGGCGGCAGGTGGCGGAGGGAAGCTGGACTGGAAGCCAGGCGTGGCGGCAAAGGTGTGCATGAATGGACCCTGAGGAGGCGGAGGAGGTGCGGGAGCTGGTGCTAAAACAGGGGGAGCCGGGTTGGTGTAGAAAAAGTTAGGCGCCTTCAAACCTCCTGACGGCGGCGGAGGAGGGGGTGGTTGCTGATGGGTAATAATTTGTGGATGCAGATGCGGCTGCGGCGCAATCATAGGGGGTGGAGGCAAGACGTGTTCGGGTTCGGGCTCAGGTGCGCGTGGAGGCTCCGGCGCAGGCTCCGGCGCGACTGCTGGTGCCGATGTAGGTCCGGAGCGAGATGCATTGGCTGCAGACTTGTTGTTGTTCTTCTTCTTGGCAGGCGCCTTTTTCGGCTGCACGGGTTCGGCAGGTTGTGGCTTTGGAGCTGTGCGACGCTTCTGAGCACGGGCCTCAAGCTCTGGGTCGTTCTCAAGTGCAAAGTTCCGCTTGCGCTTCTCACGAAGGGAATACGTTGACTCGACCGTATCTGCTGTGTGGTTGGTATCCTCAGATGACGCGGTCGAGGGCCTGGACTCAGGTACTGTCGGGTTACCGTAAAAGGAAGAACTTGCAATCTCTGCCGCCAGCGGTTGGATCTTGGGCGCGCGCTTGCCCTTGACGGCCGGTTTGGTGACTTCTGTCGGTGCTGTTGTAGGCGCAGAGGACGAAGGTTCAGCGGCAGTGGCACGTGCTCGCTTGCGAGGCTGCTTGGAATTTGTGGTCGCTTCCACGCGCTCCTCTTCCTCTGTTTGGTGTCCATCTTGTTCTGAGACCGCAGGTGTCGACACCTCAGACTCGGCCAGCATTTGGTGTTGACGGGCACGGGCTGCAGCGGCGGCCGCACGTTGCTTTCGGGGGCTCTCGGCAGGCTGAGCGGGCTCGGGCACATGGGCTGCCACCGGTTTAGAAGTTTCAGCGCCGTCTCCGTTCATTGCCGTCGCGGTTGGCTTGCGCTGGCGCCGACCGGTCGTGAGAGCTGGCGTTGCGGAACGGCTTGGCTCTTTGCTCTGATCTGAAAGATTGCGAGGTTTCCTGGTCCGCTTCCCTTCGACCACATTTTCTTCAGCCAGCTCAGCACCCTTTTCCGTCCTCTTGCGTTCGCGCAGGCGAGTCTCGGGCATCTCCCATCGCTGCTCTTGTGGGTTCTGCCGACCAACTTGGGTAGGATGATTGTTGTGCTTGAATCCATACGCCTGCGCCATGATCTTGTCTTCCTCGCGTTGGTGTTCGAGAACGAGGTCATCAATGTAGGGTTTGGCAGCTCGTGCGCCACGAACCTCAAATGGGGGAGGACCCTTGACTGGCTCATCGAAAGTACGGCGAAAGGGCAGTGGCTCATCTGCCTTTTGACGGTTCTCCCAGTTGACAATGGTCTTGTCGTTGGCTTGCCGGCGTTTTGCGTTCTCCTCGTCGTCGGTTATCTTTCGCAGTTCGTGGTACTCAAGCTCATAAGCGCGAAGAGTCTCGGCCGCTGCTGCACAGTGGCGATAGAGGGTCTCGCTGTCGAGGTTTTCGGGATTCTCCAGCATCGCAATAAGATCTGCGGGGTCCCGAATCTTGGGAAACAAATACTGGTTGGCGTAGTTTCGGGTCACCTCGATTGGCTCCACCGGCGTGCTCCGGGCTGGTCGACTGGGTACCTGGGGATCTTCCTGATCTTGCTGTTCGTCGTCAAGCTGAGCGTCTTCCTCGAAAGGAACAGGCGACGGTGCCGCAGTTGGAACTTGCGATTCGGGCACGGGGGTCTCGTCGACGTTCTCAACTGTAGCCGCCGAGGAAGCCGGGTTTGGCTTCTCAGCTACCGCGGTCTCTGACGACGGTTCATCGGCAGTAGCCATGGCAGCCTTGTGCCGGCGAACACACTCGTTCCAAAAGTCGGTCAATGTAATGCTAGGTAGACCCTTCTCCTCGCGCCTCTTCGACTCCTGTTTGTGCAAGGCAAAAAGCTGAGCGGGACGAAGGGGCTTTGTGACGTCCCAACTGACCTCCAGAGAACGGTCGGCGATCATGGTTGGCGTAGGTGTTGGGGTGGGCGTGGGAACTGGTGTTGAAAGACTGTCGTCGGCTGGGTACACCCACTCCGTATACGGTCCAGGGAGGACGACGTCCTCTTGCTCGTAAGGAGTCAGGCCCAATGCCGAGGCAAAAGGTGTCTCGGCGGCGTAAATCTTTTCGAGCTGCGGAAGGCGGGTAGGCCCTGTTGGCTTTGGCTGGCGTAGAAGTGGCCGAACTGCGACTTTCACCGCGACCGGTGAAGTTGAAGTTTCGGTGGATGGAGTAGGGAGTGAGGAAGAGGAAGTTGCTAGTTCCATTGTTGGTACAGCGGCAGGTACAAGTGTTGGTGTGAGGGTCGGAGGGGAGGTTGGTTGCTTGTTGCCATTATTGCCATGAAGTAAAGAAGGATCGGATGATGGGTGCTGAGTTTCATCTGAGGAAGTATCGAGTGGATCGTTTGATTTTGAGTTGACTGCCAAATCCAAACTCAATTGCTGTTTTTCTGGCGAAGTTGAATCTGGCTCCCGTTTGGACGCATCCTTCTGCGCCTTGTGTATCGTGTCAAACCCTAAAGTCTTTTCAGACTTCTCAGCAACAGCCTTTTCCATCTCTTTTGGGATTGTCGCTTCTGATTCCTCCACTGCTGCTGATTTCGGCGAAGTGGGTTCATCGCCGTTGGGCTGGTCAACATCCATTGGTGCAGGTGATGCAACGACCGCTTGTTCAAAGTGCTGAGCTGGAGGCGGAGTCTTTCTTTTGTCCACAGTTTCTGGTGCATCCTCCACCACTTCCATCTCGGCCGATGCCATCCTACTGACTTTTTCTTCGGTAGCCTGAGATAAAATGTCCCGGTCCATCGGCTCGTTGTTTTCCGTTTCAATGATGGAAACAGGCTGCTCTGTTGCGGGTGTTGGCTCTGTCTGTGGTGTTGGCGGCTGGGCTTCGGGTCGGAAGGAATTGACACCCTCGGGTGATGAGGGAGGAGAGTCCTCTTCCTGAGACTCTTGAAATGAGGACTCTTCCGATTCGTCATCGGTGACAAGGGCATCCATAGACACACCCACCATGATCGTATCTTGAACCTCATTATCAGACTGATGGTCTAGATAGGCACTGACGTCAACACCTGTGACTGATTTTTTCGCGGGCTGCCGGCGACGAGATGCTGCACGGTTCCTGACCGGTGATTTTTCACCAGCACGGCGTCGCTTTGAACTTGAACCGATGGCCTCGGTGTCGTCGTCGGTATCACCAACTTGTCCGTTTTTCCTCTTGCGAGAGCGGGCATTCGCAACAGCCGACTTGGCAGTCGCGTCACCGCCAGCCCCAGCGACGGCCAGGCCGATTCCATCATCAATCATCTGTGTGTAATCAATGCGAGCTCGCCGTCTTAGAGAGTGGCCGCCCTTGGAATTAGCTTGTGCCTCATCACCCACGGCCCCATCGAAGCTGCTAGGCGTTTCAAAAGTCTTTGCCCTTTTCCGAGCCGAGAGGTTTTCAGGCATGTTGTAGGTGCTGGTTTGATCTGGCTGATGCTCAAAAGGAAAGCTCGATGAGTGATATGTGTTGCTACGGGCAGGTCGGTCTCTGTCAGATCTCGGAGTTAGGCCGTGATGACCCTGGTGACGGAAACCATCTGCCGTGGCTATGGCAGCGGCAGCCGTAGGCGAAGATGAGCGATGAGGTGTCGGGTTGATGATACGAGCCTTGGTCCCTCGATGAGGTGCTGTATGTGGAATCCTGTGATGAGGGCCCACTGAGGAGGAGGAGACTGGTGTAGTGGGAGTAGGCGTGATTGCATCTGATGAAAAATGGGCTGGTTGTTGTTGATGATGCTGATGAGATGGAAGGGTGGCACGCTTCTTGGCTCCGCGCCCACCGCGACCTCCTGCCCGTCCACGCTCCATACTACCTCCCTCAGGGTCAAGGTGTGTAATTCAACCTGAATGATCTCAAGCCTTGACAGATGGGATCTGAGATGGTGAGATATGACTGGGATTGAAAATTGGTGGTATGGGGTGACGGTGTATGTGTTTGAAATGTAAAAATGGAAGAGTGAGGCGAAAAAAAGAGATTCGCACTAAGCGGGCATCCAACGTGTCAGGGTCAAGGTCAGATCCGGTTGGTCATGTCGCTTGTACTGAATGAGTGTCGCTGTATGTTTTTCCCCAAAACCAAGGGAGCGCTGTCGATGCCACCGACAAAGTAAAAGCCAAAAAAAAAAAAAGAAATACAAGAGAGAAAAGATGAGAACTGACACTATCTGTCTCTTTTGGTTGCACTGTTGTGAATTTTTGACTCCTGGTGTGTGTGTCGTGGGCGTATATAACAAGCCTCAACTTGGTGTGAGATCTCTTCGCTCGTCTTGTGTCGCTTGCAGTGCTTGTAGATTTCTTTTCCTCACGTCAATTTCTGGCTGTTCCCGAATAAGCTCCCTGCCACTCCGCGCCGCCCGGTCAGCCCCACTCTCACAACTGCCAGCCAGCCGACCCATAGAACCTGTTTTGACTTGCAGTAATGAAAGCTGGACCAATCAATTGTCGCAGAGAGTCAGCGGGTACTAGACTGCAACGGACCGCCCCCTGGTAACCCCTGCGATCAGTGCCCTGCGGTGGCCCGTGACGCAGCAAACCACCTGAGATCCCTCCCATCTCTATCTCCGTTTATCGTGAGGAGGACGGGGACCTTACTTCGTCCCTGGCACCACGACTACTACAACGGTACAACGCAGCCTATCTAGGATATCAGCACCGCGCCTTAGTAACCCTGTCAGTTTGGAGAGGTACCTAGCTGCATTTATTCTTTTGTTTCTTTTTTAGCTTTGGACGTCGGTAGTCAATTCCAACTCGCTCTGTACTTTTGCACCGAGACACGGTTGCGCACCACGACACATCACCCCCCACAAAATGACGACCCACAAACCGAAAGCCGCCGGCGACGACGACGAGCTCAACGAGCTGTTCGAGGGTCTTGGGACAGAAAGCAAGCCCAAGCCCACCAAATCCAAACCTGCTGCTGCCGCGAAAAAAGCCAAGCTCGATGCAAAAGCAGCATTCGACCCCCTCGCCGACCTCGAGTCGCAGCTCGACGAGGAAAAGGCACCCCGGCCACACACTCCCCGCATCAGGGAGGCTGCACACCCCAAGGCATCTCCCGGTCTGAAGCGCACCGCGACAAATACTCCCCCTCCTCCGCACGTCGAAACGGCGACTAGGAAGTCTGCCGAGAGCACCGGCTCGTACCATGCTACACCCAGCGCGACCAGCTCCGAGCCCCAGCACTACGAAAAACTTGAACCGGCACAGACACAGACGACGAGTGGTGGAGGGGGCGGTGGATGGTGGGGAGGTATTTTGTCGACCGCGACTGCGGCGATGAAGACTGCGGAAGCTGCCGTCAAAGAGATTCAGCAGAATGAGGAAGCCCGCAAATGGGCTGATCAAGTCAGAGGCAACGTCGGTGCTCTTCGGGGGTTGGGTTAGTCTCTCTAATAATTCCGATTTATTGTTGAGTGCAATAACTAACAATTACTACCAAACAGGCGACGAACTCCGGCACCGAGCCCTTCCCTCCCTGACCACGATCCTCCACACCCTAGCGCCGCCCATCTCCTCCCACGAGCGCCTCCTTATCCACATCACCCACGACCTGGTCGGGTATCCGTCCCTCGACCCCTTGGTCTACGCCGTCTTCAACCGTGTGATGGCACAAGTCGAAGGAGGTGATCTGGTTGTTCTTCAGCGGGGTCAGGAGTTTGGTGCTGCGACACCCCAGCAATCGACAGCCGGCTGGCGCGACGGTCCCTGGTGGAGAGTCGATGATGGACCCGGCCGTGATCTGGGTATCGTTGCGGGGTTGGTTGAAGGAACAAAGCTGTGCCGGGCCAATGCCGAGGGCTACGCGAACGATTACTTTGCATCCAAGGGCGGCGTCGAGGCGGCCAGGCAGCGCGCGTTGGAGCCTGTGTCAGAGTCCAATCCCGTGCGGAGTTCCGATATTTTCCTGTCGGTTCAGGCCATCTCGGTCAAGACTGATAAGCAACAGCTCTTCGCCGGCAGCGCCGGGGCAGAGAGGAAGGGCGAGGAGGAAGAGGATGACGATGAGGAAGAAGAGGAGGAAACCGTTCTCTTTGCTGTTTACATCTTGGATCCCGTCCATGATATCAGCTACTCTGCTGTCAGCCAGGCTGTTCCCGCCCAGTGGATCCACTGGTTGGATGCCTCTGCTTCCTCGACTCCTCAGACGGAAGAGGACGAAGAGTTTGAGGAGCAGTTCGGGCGGGTTCCCGAGGAGATCCGTGAGATCATCGAGACGGGTGGGGTTGATCCCCGGGAGTGGGTTGCCGAGTGGGTGGAAGAGGTCCTGTCCCTATCGGTAGGCATGGTTGCCCAGCGATACGTTGCCAGACGAATGGGTGTAGGTGAGAGCCGCGGTGCGGGATTGAAGGGGAAACAAAAGGTTGAAAGTGTGATGGCTGAGGGAGGTGGTGAGGCTGCCAGAGCCGGCCTCATCTGAGTTTCTTCGTCTGCTTTCACTCAAGCCGTTGTTTTGTCGGATGCGATGGATTACATGCCGGATGATCAGGTCGAAGACATTGTTGGCTTTGGAATATTTTAGTCACTGGTGCCAGGAGTTTCGAAGCTTCATGAATTATACGTTCGGATTCCTTGGCTTGGTTCCCAAGACTTGACTGTCATCCCACTCTCGTCAGCTTCTTGAACCCCGAGCCACCGTCTTATCGTCACACTTGGTTTCCCCTTATCAGATTGCCAGCTTTGATATTGGTCCGTGCTGAAAAGCTGTGGGGCGTTGGGTGCGTATAAGTCAACCAATCATATCCTAGCTTTGCCATGCACGCACACTGGCAAGGGCAGCGATTCCTCTCTGCTCCTGACCGGTCAGGTCAGTCTTGCTGAGCTTGAATTTTTCCCATCATCTTCCAACTGTGCTCTTCAAAAGCCACAATCGTTCGAAATGTGGTGTCTCTTTCGGCAGCACTCCATCCATCAGCACTTTTATTTCTTTTTCCCATGCGTGATTCGAACAGGTTCTTCATGTTGCTTGGCATGCGACAGATGTCATCGAAATAGACCAATCGAAACCTCGACCGAGAGAGCTAATTGCTGCCTTGCATAAACCCACCCCCAGATGCACCAAGATTACAGTTGGACCTGCTTCGTACAGTCGGAAGCTTTTCAGGCTGTCTACTTTCACGTACCGTAGGTACCCTATACTACTACATTCTCACTGTTCACACTCTCTCCTATTTGCACAGCTCCTGTCCCGCCCACCTCTCGACATGGAAGCGCACGATGATTCGTCGGAACAATGGCACCCGGAAGTCGACCCCCAGGCAATGAGCCGATGGCACATCAAGTCCTGCCTAACTCCCGACGTGGTGATTACTGGTCACGATACTGTCTTTTGCAGAACGTGCCACAGGGCCCCCAACATCTCTGGCTTAATAGTGAAGGCTCGCCTGTACAATCCGTCGGTCGCAGACATCCCACCAGATGAGGCCTATGGCGCATACAACCTTTCATGGCCGTCGAGCATTCGTTACTGCGATCTTGATGGCCGGCCGAAGGGAACTGCAGCCCAAACCTGCATCGAAACGACAAAACACGCTACTGGAAGCACTCCCAGTTCGGGCCAGAGTGGATGCGACGATATGGACGAGGACCAACGCGACTGGAAAATTGAAGATGAGAATTTCGACGATGAGACTGGTGCAACTCTTGACGATCAAGACAGTCCCAGTCAATCTGCATATTGGCTACCTCCCGTGCAGCCCAAAGAGTACTTCTCGCACATTTTTGAAATGCATCTGACCGCAAATCAATTCCGTCTGATTCGTCTTGATACCAACCAGTCCGGGAATCCCGAAGCACCTGTTCATTTCACTCTCGAGACCCACGATGATGAACGCCACCCTGAATACGAAACCGTTTCCTACACTTGGGGTGGTGAAGACGGGGACAGTTCTCTTTGCCGACCTGTTTATGTCGGCGATTACTGGGATGTGCTTTTACAGACTCCGAATTGCCGGGATATGCTGAGATCACTTCGGTCTCGGAAGCACCAGCGGCTGATATGGGTGGATGCTATTTGTATCAATCAGCAAGATAATCTCGAGAGGGCCGCCCAGGTGGACAAAATGCGTACCATCTACAAAAATGGCAGGCGAGTAGTGGTTTATCTGGGTCCGGACTTGGTTGACGTCGACTACTTGGGAGGCTATCCTTTGCGACGAAGTCTGGAAGATGTTTTCGTACTTCATTCAACGAGTGGCAGTGCAAAGGACGGTTCCGAGGATTCCAAGGCCAACTTTGGCAAAGTCCTCGAGCGCCGGTACTTTGGTAGGGTCTGGGTCATACAAGAGCTACTGCTCTCTCGCGCGGTCACCATATTGTACAAAGACATGGAACTACTCGCAGACTCGTTGAGCATGGCAGCTCTGTCGCAGGAGGCGGATTTTGACGACGGGTGGGAGCTGACGAAGGCACCGTGGGTGAAGCACTCAACACAAGGGCGCTTTTCGAACTTCAACATTTTGGACCTGATGATGCAAACCTCGGGATCCTACGCCTCGGACCCTCGTGATAAGGTTTTTGGTCTGTTGGGACTCGTGCATGAGGGATCATTACAGAGCGGGTTGAGACCTGACTATTCTGTGTCAAGATTGCACGTCTTAATCGGTGTTGCTGCCCATTGCTTACTGAACCTCGGCCTGCTTGAGATTCTCTGTGCGGCTTCTGGCGGCGCTCACCGCCCATCCTGGATGCCGGACTGGACGATCTGGGCACTTGAAACTTCGTCGCTTGGTGCTTTCACTGACGCCGTCTCATCTTGGCGCTACAGTTCCGAATCTACGGGGTCATGGTCTGCAAGGTCCTTCAGAGATTGGCAAAATGACCTTGGTGGAATTGATGACGATATCTACGAACTCAGCACGACGCCCGGCCACTGGAACCGCCGTCTCTATGTAGACTCGGCCTTGCCCTTGGTTCGGGATACGCTACCATGGGACTTGGACGCCACAGTGGATCGATCAACGGCGGCTCTGTCCATCAACCTTACGCACTTGACTACGCTATCGCTTGACCGATTTTCTTTGTCAAGTTTGTTCCGTTTAGGAAGTTTGAGAGCGTTCATGTTGCGGCCTAGAACCCTCGACGGTCGCTCCCGACCAAAACTGCTCCTTGTGTCTCCGAAAAACCTCACTCATTTGGTGAAGACTGAAGACCAGATCTTCGTTCTGGAGAAAGCAGATGGTCCGCCTCTGGTTCTCATTCTAAGACCTGTGGAAAATCAGTCCCAAAGTCGCAATGACATCAGCAACGGTGGCGGTGGACATAAGCGTGTCACCACATTCACGTTTGTCGCCCACTGTCAGCACATCTTCTTTGGATTTCCCAAGAAACTTTCGCCCTCGTTCAGGGCCAAAAGTTTCCCCGCTACGAGGTCTCTGCCACTTTGCGAGGCGCAATATAGTCTTAATGAGGTACTGTCAGGTGTTTCTTCTCTCCTTACGGCGGAATCTTGCGTGTCGGCAACCGACATGAATTTGAGAGCGTCGTCAAACATAAACGAAGAGGAGCAATCGATAATTTTCCCTGGGGTCAAAACTTATAGTGAGTCTCTCAGGGTGCTTCAAGGACTACTCAATGAGAGTCGAGCCACACAACCAGACTTCCCCACTTCCTACATGAACAATACCCAATCTATATTTTCGAAATGGTTGGACGGTGACTACCTTTTCCTCTTGGTTGCCGAAGAGAATATGGAAGAATTGGGCTTCGTTGTACGTCCGAGACCGAAAGACGCAGCCACCATTCTCCCCCGGTCCCGTTGGGACGTGTTTGAATACTGGACCTGGAAGTACAGCGGAGACGACCGATGGGATTACTGGAGTATGCAACTCATGGACGGCAGAAAGCTGAATATGGGAAGGGTGGTGCAATTTCGAACTTCTATCCACGACCTCAGGCATTATGCGCGCGGACTGAGAGAGTACAGAGCACTTGTCCAGTTGAGTCCGGCGTATTGGGCGACGGGGGAAACCGAAGAGATGCAAATACTACGTTTGGCACAGAAAGCAACAAGCGAGGGACGCAGTCACTTTGAGCCTTTTACAGCGTGTCCTCAATGGCCGATCGAGCTGGTGAATGAGTTTCGTATCACAGGCAGTACATACCGAGTGGACATCTACTAGGAGTGGAGCGTTGAATGAGGAGCTGTCTGCAACTGGGGACAACTTCTCGAGGTCACTCCTCCCAAGTTGATGATCATGGCTGTCAAATCGAACATCGGCCTCTCGGAATATGTTCTATGCTGTGCTCGGAGTCCTTTCACACAACAGCTGCTCGCGACGGTAACACAAGCAGTCCACTTTGGGGGAAGATTGATTAGAGTTTCGGAATCAATATTACATTACTACTTAGGTAAACGACACAGGCATCAGTGCAGCTATCGTCCTCCCGCAAAGGAAGCTCAGAAAGGCCGTCCGGAGTGCCGATGAACAGGTGAACTCGGAGATACAAGTTCAGACTCCACCATACTGACTCGTCCAGGCCTCCAGTTCGGTCCGACCGTGGACGTCATCGGCGAAGGGGGCGAGTGGCTTTCTCTTTCTCTATCCGTGGACGGCTGTGAGTCAACGCTGGATGGTGATGAATTCACCTTATTGGCAGGTTTCCTCCCTCCGAAACCGACTCCTCTACTCCCGCTGTCCGCACCCGCAGCAGTTCCCGGCAGCTCAAACACACCATCTGAATCCTCAGCAACAGATGGCAACGGCTTTGCTACCTCCTTCCCGTCCAACTCTGTATCTGGCCTGACAAGCGTGTCCTGACCATCCAGCTCGACCGTGGAAGCTCCGGCCAATGCACTCGCCTCGTCTGCCCCGATCGGAACCGCTGCGATTGGGACTGCCCCGGAACTCGACCGAGAGTGATGTCCACCATTTGATGGCGTAGATCCCGCCCCTGATATGTCCGCTGCGGAATAGGGTGCCGAGTTTCCTGGCGTCGACGTCGACCCAAAGCGGGAGGATGAGTTGAATAGCGGAGAATTGAAGACCGGCCCTTTCAACACCCCCTCATCTAGCTCGGGCTTTTTGGGGGCCGATGCAAAGCCCGCGCTTATCCACTTTCTGCGCTTGCGGAGGATGCAGAGCGTCACTGCGGCCACGATAAGTGCGACCCCGACCACGGCACCAACAACAATGCCAGCGATCGCGCCAGTACTCAGACCCGAGCCGCCCGTGGGAATTGCATCGTCACTGTCAATACCGTTCCCATCCGGGTCATCTTTGGAGGTGATGGCCACGATGTTCTCCTGTGCACCTTGGTTCCACACACAGGAGGAAACGTTGAACTGCTTCCGCTCGTAGTCGACGGAGAGGTAGGCTTCTTGTAGGAAGACACGGCCGAGGGTGTACTGCGTGGAGCTGTTGGCGCGCTTTAGCGGGAAGTAATGCGAGGTCTCGCTCACCAAGGGGTTCTTGGCTTCCAAGTCAAACGCCGCGTAGGGGAGGACAATAGTCACGGTGTCTCCTCCTAATTTCACATCAGACAGCCGGAAAGAGACCTCTGCATTTGAATCCAGTAGCCTGTTTCGATGTGTCTCGTTGACCAAATACAACCCAGATTCCTCGTCCAGTTGCAGCCCAAAGGCCTTTTCAAACTCGTCACACGCTTCTTCTGGCAGCCAGATGTTAGGATCGGTCGAATCGATCATGATGTCAATCGACTTGGAAAGAAGAGTGGCGGAGTTGGAGCCGCTGTAGCTGATAGACTGCAGGGCGACGACCAAATCGCGAGTGATGTCATCTGCCATGGTGAAGGAGACGGAGTTCTCTTTGAACCGAGAGGTATCATATCCGGAAAAGATGATTTGGCCATAGACTTGCTTCAGACGGTACTTGGCGCCGGCCGTGTAACTGTAGCTCAGGCTTGGGATCTTCCTGGCATCCTTTAAAGCAGTCAGGAGTGCTGGGGATGAGCTGTTACCTACGGTGGTGAGGTTAAGAGGCTGGTTGTTCAGGCCCAGAATTCCGCTGTGGTTGCCACGGTCAGTATTTCCTCACACCGGCTTGAACAAAACTTTGTTCACATACAGGTAGAATGGCGATGGTGCTGCGATACCACCAACAGTTTGGTTTTCAAGTCGAGGCCCATTGAGACCGATCCCCAAGAGGTCCAGCCCGAACTGGACCCTTGCTTCATAGCCCAAGTTCGCTTCGAGACCGACACCATTTTGGTTGATGCCATAAACCCCAAAGTCCTCTCGACTTGAAGATTCGTTCAGCTTGAACAGATTGCCTCGCGACACTGCACAGTCTAGGGGAATTGTCGCGAAGACGTCCCTTGAGCAACCAAGTTCTGACACTGGCACAAGGGAGTAGGGGGCAGCTGTTGATGGGAGGACACGGATGTATTGCTCTGGTGTTCCCACTCGAACATCAAAAGTACTCCATGGTCCGTCGTTTCCTTCGCTGTCTTGGTGTCAGGTTCAATCCAGGCCACAAAGTAGCCGAGGGCCCAAAAAGCAAGCAGGTGTGGCCTCTCACTTACAAGTATTGGCTTGCTGGAATCACCAGCGGTTTAGTCTTGGCATCCTGCTGCGCGACGGATTCTGCGATGGGCACCGCCAATACCCAAGATTTTGTGGCGAGACGCATTTCGCAATTACGAAAAGAAGGCCTCTGCCGCAAAAGAGTCGATGTATTTTCTCATTCAACTCGTGATAACATCAATTCAACGTGGAAGGAATGGGATGGTTCTTAGCACTGGTGCGCTGCCATCAGAGAAAAAGTCATGGATTCATGGCATCCATCCGCCACCCCTTCCAGAGCACCCACAGCAACTTTTTTACAGACTACCATCGCCGGCACTGACAGTCATCATCGAATCAGCCCAGCACTTTTGCGCAGGAGGGGGGATGTGACTGCATGACGTGGGGATTTGTTGTCTACTAGCCAGGGGATTGGCTCGAAGCCAGAGACGTCATCCCGCAGCTTACCCCTGTCGGGTGTTTGCCCGGATCACACCCTGGCCGCCCAGCAACCATCCAATTAGGGCGAGCAACATGCCCACCAACAGTGCCGCCTAACCTGTCTTGGGACTGACAGGTCTGGACTTTTGCGACCGCTTCCAGGTTCCTGACAGGAGATCCCAGGGTATCGTTACCGGATAAGGACGGTGACAAGCGGACCAAAACAAGATATGGGAAAACCGAGCAGCCGGCAGGCCATGGCAATGGCATGGCATGATGGATAGACAGGACGTGGCGACCAGGGACACGTCGGTCGTGTGGTATTGGAACCAGAATTAATAACAACGGCTGGCTCTTCCTCCCCGCGGGATGCTGTTTGGGTTTCTTCTCTTCACTTGCTCCAAGCAAAACACTCGTTGCACTTCACTCGTTCAAAGGGCCGACGTTCGTTGTTGGAATAGAGTCAGACAGCAATCATGTTGTTGACTTTGAGGAAATTAGCGCCTTTGGGGCTGCTAGTTCAGACGGTGAAGGGAACTCAAGGCCACGGTATGTAGCTGTCTTGCACGAAAATAGCCAGGAGAAGAGAAGCTGACAATGGTAAGTAGAGGGCAACGCTCGCTCACCACAGCTCAAGAAGCTCAGCACAACCACCGAGTTTGAGCCAGTATGCACGGCCAATGTCACCGTATACGACACGACCTTTGTGAAAGTTACAAACTATGTCGACTATACGGTAACAGTAAACACTACAATCACCAATACCTGCACCGAGGAAACAACGACAATACTCCGATACGTTGTGTCTGTGACGGATACGGCCTTGGCAACGACAACGACCACTGCGACAGACTTGACCACGGTCACAAACACAAATACAACAATAGTCACAACGACTGCGACAGACACGGACTTGACGACAGTGACCAACACCGATACTGACTCGGTGACTGTCACCACTACCGGCACGGACTCTACGACCGTCACAACGACCGATACCGATGCAGTCACCATCACTACCACGGACACGGCTGCGGTGACGATCACTACCACCGACACCGATGCCGTTACCATTACCACCACTGACACCGATTCGACTACGATCACCACTACTGATACGGACTCGACGACCATCACCCGCACCCTCTTCTCCACCACCTACGACCCATGCCCGAAGTTCTGCAGCGTGTAAGTGCCTGTAATATTTTGGATTTTATGATCTTCATGTACTGACATGGCTGCCCCTTGTTAGCTCTGCCGAGACCGTCAACCTCTACTTCTGGCCTACCGACCGGCCATATACCTACCCCACGACCTACTTTGACAAGCGGCACTCCTACACCTTGTAAGCTGCCCTACCCTGTTCCTCTATCCCCCCTTTGCGAACATCATTCTAACAATGTCACCAGCACCTCCCCTTCGGTGTACATGTTCATCCCCACGGCCCAAGGCATCAATACCCTCGGCCAGCCCGCCGGCCCTTCCACCTCTTCTTGGATCCTTCCCCTCGACCTCTACGACGTCTCCACGATCGCCGGCAATGCTACCCGGCAGCTCACACTCGCCGATCTCGGCACCAACTGCCCGCAAACAGCCGACCCTACCGCCATTGCGACTATGGTTGACTCCGCCTGCGACCCCGTCCTCGCTGCGCCCACTCAGGTTCGCAAGTGGGCGTACCCCTGCAACGCCTGCGGACGCTTCGGTCTCTTCGACCCTCCCTATGCGGTTCCTACTCTTACCGGAGGTCTCGTTGTCTCGTCACCACCTCCCGTGACAGTCACCGCTGCCCCAATCACCGTGACCGCTGCTCCTGTTATCGAGACGCAGTCTCCTCCTCCCCCGCCGGCTCAGACCACAGGTATCCTGCTTATTGAGTACCGCGACTCCAACGCCAATGTCATCTCCACCGCAACGGTGACCACTACCGGTTTGACAGGAGGCACAGCTACCAGCACCGTCGTCGTGCCAGCATCCACTACTCCGGGCGTTGTTGTCCCAACAGGAAGTGTCAGCGGCGTACCCGTCCCAGGCGAATCCGACTCGGTCAGTCTCCCAACAGGATCTGCTGCCCCAGCACCAGGGGAGACAGACGGCACTTTCCTCCCGGGAACAACCCTCCCTGCCTCATCAGGATCTTTCACCGGCCCTCCAGTCTCTGAGACGAGCAGTGTGGCCACGGCTGCGGGTTCCAAGGTGGGAGATGCTTCGGCTGGGGCGGCGCTGTGGGTTACGCTGCTTTTTGCGGTGTTCTGGCTCTAAACCTCCACTCTATCCTATCATACATACCCATTTTTTTACGATTTTCTTTTCTTATTCATGTTCTCTACATACATACCCCGATCATCATGGATCCCCACCTGAATGGAAAATATGTTACGAGTTAATGCCCTTCACGAACACATCAAGTAACGATTCTTGTATCCTTGTTTATTTATATCTAAAATTTAAATAAAGTTACAATACTCCAAAAAAAAAACTCGTGATGTGCCGTTGTCTGTATTTTCTTTCATCCATTTTTCCGTGGTTACCATTTGTTTTTCCACCCAGCATGAGAGTTTGTTGCCGTGCACGACTGATTCTGTCTGCTGTCAGTATAACAGAGTGTTGTTCATTGTAGTTCATGTTTTCATGCCCCAAAAGCATAGATTTAGCGTTACATGCAAAAAAAACAAAAAAAAAAAACAAAAAAAAAAAAAAAAAAAAAAAAGGTACCTATATATTCTGGACGAGCGGAGCAAGCACGGTGATCGAAGACAGAAAACCGGTGTGGCTTGGTCTCGAAATCTGATGGGTGCATGAATCCCCTGATGAGCCCCCCCCCCTGATCTGTGTTTCTGGCAGCAGGTTGTAATTACGTAAGCACAGACGACCCTCATTGCAGTCACCACAACGGCCGCTACAATTACAAAGCCGGTCCGCAAGCCTCAGTCATTCAACTTTGGCAAAAATGGTCTTCTAAAGAGAAGGGGCAGAAAATGATCTGAGCTTGAAGCGTTTTTTTGTCGTTCGTTCTGGGGTGCTCAGGTGTTGTTGTGAGCTCATGTGCTTGACCCACTCCCCTGAAGCGGTTGGGCGTCACCGTTCGCCGCAGACATCAAGCCCGCCCAAACAGACATCCAAAACACTCAGCAAAAGTCACGGCATCGACAGCAAAAAGAACAATAAAGGCGAGTACCAAAAATCTCGTTAAATTTTTTCGAGCCGACGGTTCTACCCAATCGCATTCTCTCTTTCTTTATCCCGTTATATCCCTCTAGTGACACTTTCCCTTCTTTTTCCGGGCCTGGTGAAAAATCCCCCCCTCGAGGACTCGGAGGCGGTATCCATGTCCTTTTGAAACGAGTGTAAAAAGCACAGCTAGCTTGCCAGAATGCAGAGAACAAAAAAATGTCTGCCTGTCGAAAAAAAGGCTATGAAAATAAATTTCCCCAGGTCAAACGCCGCCCAATTTATCCAACACATGCAAAGCCCATAAAAGTCCACAAAGTTCCCTCCCAATATCACAGATTAAATGTCTGCGCGCGCTGTCTTCGCTCCTTGAAAAGATAGGAAATTGTTCGCATGTACTCATAAAGACATGCCAACGTTGCAAAGAAAACCATATCATCAAAGCATTATAGCGTCAACCGCTGAGCAGCCAGTATCAGCGCTCTCTCGCCCGGCTTGACCAAAACCTTAGCGGCCTTGGCCTTCTCCTCGGCCGTTGAAGTAGGGGCGGGGATCATCCAGGAGAGGTCGAGTTGCAGAAGCTGCTCCCAGTCAATCTCTCTCGTGTCAATAGAGGAAGAAGCTGGTGCGTCAAAGTCGTCCTCGTGGATCACAGGCCATACGATGGCCTTGATCACGGCTGCTGTCTTCTTCTTGGGCTTGACAATCTCGAGAGCCTCGTCAGAAGATGATTCGACGTCGGAGTCTTCGGTGTCGCGGTCGTTGACCTTCGAGAGGGAGATCTCCGATTCGAGACCGAAGCTTCCGGCACCCTCAGAGGGAACGGTAGGGTCAGAGCTGATAGATACGGGGCTGATAGGGTCGACGGGAGCAGAAACAGTCTCAACATGTTCCACTGTGATTTGGCTCAGAGAGGCAGTACGAGAGGCCAAGACGTCTTCGGCATGGTCGACGACGATTAGGTTGGAAGAAACGTTGCGGCTCAGAAGGGAGGAAGGAACATGGCTGGGCGCAGAAATATCCTCAATGTGGTCGATGATGATCTGGTTGGACGATGGGTTACGGCGAAGGGCAGAGATGTCCTCGATGTGATCAACGGCGATCACGCCAGAAGAATTGCGCGGGAGGAAGGTCTGGGACGTTGGGGTAAGGCGAAGGAAGGCGGGGGCGGCAGAGATCTCGGGAGTAACGAGAGGGGAGCCGTTAAGGAGAGCCAGAGTTCTTTGTGGGGAGACAGGAGCGCTGTTAGCTTCGACGGCCGAGTGTTCAGGGGTGGAATGAGGGAGAGCAACCTCGGAGACGGGCTCGACGACCTCAACAGTCGGCACGGATGACTCCATTCTGACGATGCGCTCGGGGAGAGCAAGGATCGCAGCGGGAGTAACAGGCGCGCCGAGGAAAGACTCAGCAACCAAGACCTCTGCGACAGGGGCAACAGTAACCTCTTCCTTCACGGTAACCTGGACGGGAGCGGCAGATTCGGATGTGACGGTGACCTCGACAGGAGCGTTCTCCTCGGCAACAATGGCGACCTCTACAGGAGCCTCGGCGATGACGGTGACCTGTTCGACGACAGTACCGGGCAGTCTGTTGGGAAGGGCGAGAATCGAGTTGGGGGTAACCGGAGCAGCGAGAGAAGCGTCCATCCATGTGGGATCAACGATCAAAACCTTGGGGGCGGGAGCAGGGACAGGAGCAGGGGCCGAGGAGACGATCGCGACAACGTCTTCGATGGCAATTTGTTCAGCGGCAATCTCTTCAGGGGCAGCTTGTTCGACAGCGGGTTCCTCGACATCAGCAGTTTCGGCAACGGCTTCTTCGACAGCAGCTTCGACGGCAGCTTCCACGATAGCTTCTTCAACAGCAGCAGTTTCGGCGACAACCTCATCAGAGAACTGAGTACCAGAAGAGATCTTGTTGGGCAGAGCGAGAATCGTAACGGCGTCCACAGGCGCGTGAGAAGCTTCGTCGGAAAAGGCAGTGTCGATGGTCAGAACGGTAGGCGCAGAGGTAGTGATGACGATAGTGGCTGGTGCGGGGAGGTCATGCTCCTCCTCGGGTGCTGGCGCAGGAGCAGTGATCACAACTTCCACAGCTGGAGCTTCGAGATCGGTAACGAGAGTTTCCTTGGGCGAATCAAGGGTGGTGTCGTCAGAAGTAGCGGGCGCAGAGGAGGCATCATCAGTGGGACCGGTATCCGACACCAAGACAGGCGTTTCAGCGGGGACAGGAACTGGCGCAGCGAGGATTTCTTCGACGATTTCCTCGACAACTTCGTCGACGGTGGGCTTAGTGGGCTCAACGGTCAGAGTTTCCAGCTGGACGGTGTTGGTTTCGGTGGATTCGGCTACGGGTTCGGAGGGGGTAGTAGTCTCGGCCGAGACGTCATCAGCGGTGGTGGCGGTGGGCGCAACATCCTCGACGAGGACTTCTTTTTCGGAGACGATCGATTCGGGAGCAGGTTCGGTAACAGAAACAGGAGCTGGAACAGGAGTAGGAGGGGTCGTGACGGCGGGGGGTTGTTCAGTTTGCTTTGGGGACTCGGGTGCAGAAGGCGAAGGGAGCCCGAACAAAGTCTTGAAGAAAGGCGTGCCGCCAATTGGCTTCAGAGGGCCACCCGCCAGCGAGAAAGGACCTCTGTTCAGCAAGCCCATGGTTCTGCCACCAAGAGATGGCAAAGCTATCGAAGGAAACCCGCCAGTTGGCGGGGGTGGACTGTCGTGGTCTGTCATAATTTAATTTTTTGAGTTGATCAAAAAGGTCAGCCTCTGTAGTGGTTCATGGTCCTCGTCCCTCAACGCCAAAACGAAAGACAAAAGAGGGGAGTGAGGGTAGGATAAAAAAAAGTTTGGAGGGGTAAAAAGTCGGTGATGGTGATGGCTGGGCGGGCGGGCGGGCAGCAGGTGAAAGTTGAGGTGAGTGAAGTTCAGTGGTGTTGAGTGGGTCAATCAATCGGCGAGACACGATAAGGAACAAATTTTTTTTCCAAGACAGAGTCCCCGGTCAGTGTTCTCCAACCGAGGGAGTGACCCATGTGGATCTCCATCCCGCTTTTTGTTGGAATTATGGGGTTGGGGACATGGATCGCGGTGGTTGGTTGATTCGCTTAATTCAGCCTTGTGGCGTGTTATCGCCACTCTGCAGTGGCAGCCTTGCAGTGCCTTGTTGACTTCGTCTCGCAACCGAATCACGAAATGGAAATCGTTCTAAAAAAGGAAAATGAATTCGGCACTCACAGATTCTCTTGCTGGCGATTCTTTTTTCAAGACCTAGCTGGCAGAGAACGCCGCCAGGGTGAGAAAGCCACGCGTTTAGAAGCACCGAAGACGTCATTTCACACGATCGAAAGTTGATGGAAAAGGAAATGGGCGAAGATGGTTGACGAGGAGGCAACGGTCCATGTAAGCACAACTTTATTACGACTCTTTATACCTTGACTTTAGAAGCCTGACCTGTGTAACTAGAACTTCCATGACGCCGTCGATTGAGTTCGCTCCCGATCCCAACAACTGGAACCCGAAGACGACCTGCCTCCCGTTATCTTTAACATCCAAAACTGGCTCGCATGACTGATGCCCAAACACTCTATCAATAATGGAATGTGATTTGTCGATGGGTTTTGTGTCACGAAGGCATGTTTGAGCAACCATCCATCATGACCCTAACCCTTGTCAAGCGGTGCGACCACGTCAGGAAGAAATGCAGATTCACGTTCTCGGGAGTTTGCTATTCCATGACGGTAGTCTGAGAGGGGGCGTATTTGATGCGGCGTCTGGCTGCCTCATGATGCCCAAGTCAACATCATGGTGCTTCTGGTTTGACAGGCCGTGGAGATTAGAATAACTAGATGAGTGAGTAATAATTATCCTACGATTTGTACTAGCCTGACTGTTCTTGTTACTCTTCTACAGGAATCGTATGCATGAATTCCGAGTGCTGGACGACGTTGTTATGAGAATAGTGCCGAAGCTACTGTATAAGGGCAGGCATTATATTTTCGACTCTTTGGAATCCATATACATTCGTAAGCCTGATCAACAGATACTGTGACGGACTTGCGATGGAAAGCAGGTCTTCAACATATATATGGTGCAATTCGAAAGATCCAACCAATCGTGGTGTGGATTTTCGACATCCTTTTGGAAGGTTAGCGCATTGGCCAATTGCATCGCTATGCGAGAGCCGTCACAAATAGTATATTTAATTTAGGCCTACCTATTAAATTAAATGCCCTGGGGTGTGCTTTCTTCCTCCTCTGGACCAAGTATAAAACAAACTCCAGCTACCACCAATTTCCCCCAAAAAAAACAAAAAAAAAACCTTTCTTCACTTCAACAACCAACAGTCTCATCTATCAGATACTCGAACTTCACATCATGGATCTATCGTCACATCACTTATCTGCGCGAGACCAGCTTTTCGAGATTTTCAATCTCCAAGATGGATTCCGCAGCCGTCAGCATCGTTGACACTCCGCAACCCGCGCCTAGTAGATCGAGCAGCGCCACGGAGACCTTCGACCCAGTCGTTTACAAACCATCTCTTTCGAACTTCGAATACCAACTCGCCGGCTACCTGAGCGATGTCCCGTTCGACAATGTCGTGAACCGCTTCATGTAAGTCAGCTGATCCGAGCTTTTCAAATTCGCGATACCTACCAAGTAATCACCGTTGTCACCCATTCTCTTGACTGTGTCACGTCCTTGCAAGCGAGCTCGTTGATCTTTGAATTACAGCTTGGAGCATCCTGATATTGCTACCGGAATTCTCGATACGGCCATCACATGAGTCGGTGGATAGGTATGTTTGTAATAAACCATTCAGTGAATGAATGATCACCCACACCGTGACTCACAGTAGATATCTGGCATGGGACAGTCGATGACATTGTCACCACCACGAAAATCTCATCATCATAAACAGTGTGTCATCAACCATGCAGGCTTCTGGAGATGCAGGCAGCGAGTTCTCCGCTGTGGCTTTTGAACAGGGGTCCTATCTTCCACTGGCGTCGCCGGCTTTATGTCAGGACTCGGAACAGATATCGAGGGAGTATTAAGCCACTTTTCAACTGGAACCGTTACTGCCGAAAATTACCTCCGAGGCTACGCAAGAACGTTCTCATCTGCTTGCTTTCTATCGTGCGGCCCCGACATATGGACTCGAACATCGACCCAGAGAATCCACTAGGTATTACTCCAGCTGGTCGAGGAGGAAATCGCCCAGCCGCTTGACAGTGTTAGTCGTGCATAATTCTACAAGGCTCTACAACTGACACAGTTCTGGTATCCAAGGGGCATACCAGTTCAACATAATTAGACGTTTCCTATAGCACTCTGCTCTCACCAGGCGAAAACCTGAGACTTGGGAGAAGTTTCTGGTCCTTTCCATCAAAAGTCCATGTGATGTTCGGCAACGAGATAAAGCTGATGAAGCCACACTCTAAATTTTCTCAGATACGAACATACCGAAAACTTACCAGATAATCGTGTGGGGGTTGCTCCCGAATTGCCAAGGGCAAGGGGCATAAAAGGGATTCCTGGCCATCTCTGCTCACTCGAAATCTTTTTCCCCTTCATCCTAACCTCAACTATCCCATCAACCATCCATTCAACCGTGAAGATTCCAGCATTCAAGATGGCTCAAGCAAACACCTACGCAACGGTCCGTTTCTACGATACAACACGAGGCGTTCTCGGAAACGCCCTGCGTCCTCGCGTCTGTGAATTTCGCTTTTCCGATGGCGACGTCGCGCGACCGTTGATGGACCACTTTTTCGAGAACCGGTTCAACTCGCTTTCCAACCGAATCATGTAAGCTTCAACATAGATTGATATTCTATCACGAGATCGTCGCCCTTGTGTGCAGCGCAACAGACCTGACACGAGTCTTCAGTTCAATCGCTGTTCGGCCCGATACCAAGCACAAGCAGGATGGTGATACCAGTATGTTTTCTTTTGTCCGTGTTGGTGTTCCGGTCCACACATATCACAACTTGTTCCACCCACACATTCACAAAATGTGGACAAGCTAACGACTCCCAATCATTCCCTACAACATCGAGCACCCCAACGCGTCAACAGAGCAAGCGTCCTTGGTACGCACGGGTGTGTTCCAATGCCACCGTCAGCTACCATCACCTGTCAAAACCACTCGCACTCCTCGCACTCCTCACACTCCTCGCACTCCTCACACTCCTCACACTCCTCACACTCCTCACACTCCTCACACTCCTCACACTCCTCACACTCCTCACACTCCTCACACTCCTCACACTCCTCCCCCGAGTGACAGCACCAGAAGCATGAGAGAAACTCTCTGGTCGCTCATGTTTGGGGTGCATGACCCAACCCCAACCCCTGCCCCAGCGCCTATACCGGCGGAGCCAAAGAAGGCGACCCTGACAATCCTCTTCATTCCCGAGCAAGCCGACTTCCACATCGATAAATCATCCAAAAACTTGTGGGATAATTCCGTCTGCTACGTGTACGCAGCGCAGACCGAAAAGTGGTCTGCGTTCTTCCGCCAGGTGGAGCGCAATCTTGTTGAGATCCAGTCTCCCAACGACGTCCCTCCCGACCCTCAGCCCGCGCTGGTCGCCCAGACCCGTTGCCAAGACCTCCAAAAGTTGCGGAGCATGCTGGACGAACTCGCTGTTGTCCGGGGCGCTCTCCAGCACGGGGCAAAACAGCCGTCCTGCCTGAGCGGGTCTGAACTGTGCCATCCGGTGTTCGACGCAACCACTCGCGCCAGTCTTGAGAAGTTGGAAGGGGAATGGCATCAGCTTAATACACGAGCCGAGCAGTTGTCCCTGCGGGCCTACGATATGGAGAGGCCTATGAGGGATGTTGCTGCGGAAAAAGCGCCGCCGCCTTGTGCAGCCGCATTGCCTAGGGCATTGCGCTCTATGCCGCGTCCACTATTATACCAGCCCGGGCCTAACTTGTGGTGTTGAGATTGGACTCCGACTGTTGACTGCCGTCATGGCTGTCTTTCTCCAAGCAGTAGGGACTTCTGTATTCCACTACAGGGGGTGATCGTCCTCCGCAATGGCGTTTCTTGCCAACGTCGCCCCTATCGGGCTTCAATCTCTACTATACCTTAGAGGCTTAGGTAGCTCGTACAACAACGTACCTGACATGTTACCACACAAGAAAACACCAAGGTAACCAGCACCACGAATGGGTGAATCTTTCTGTGCATTCTACCGCCTTATCTTACCTTACGTCCCTGGCATTTCTTGCCGTTGCTTCAAGGTCTACCTGCACACTCTCGAGCCAGCTTTGACTGCCTTAACTTGAAAATCACGAGAATATGAATCTCTATTATAACCGCAACGGCGCAAATACATAGCAGAAGAAGCTAGTATCTAATCTGAAAACACTCCCACCTAAATTAATAGTAAGAGCCTCTCTTCTTCTCAGTCAGTTTCCTTGCTTCTCCTTACTTGTCACCTTCAACCCTCAACTTTCTCCCACCAGATGAAGATCTTATTCTCATAAACTCCACTACCATCATCGACATCCCCTGGGCGATCCGGGCAAGTCAGTGCCCAGAACCACAACTTTGACTGGAAAATTGCTGCTAAGGGGGCACGGTATGGGAATAATAGGGACTGGACTAAAAGGCCGTGTTCTTATCCGCTAAACGCCCGATAACTCGACTTTATATACGTTTAAAAAAGCGTTATGGGTGTATTCATAAAACAGAAAATGCACTTAAGGTTAGTAAGCATCCGTTGTATTAGATGAGCTAACACATACTGGTAGTATTTTATACCTGTGAAGGGTTTCTCTCGACGCCTTTATTTAAAAAGATCACGTCCTTAATCCCTATTAATCACACATCTTACGCTATATGAACAATAGGAACTAATCTTTCTAGGGGGTGCATAATTCCACTACACGCGTGCTAACTCGACCTTCTACACGTATAGATAAACACTGTAGGTATATAAGAAAAAAGATCAACGCGTTTAAGTTTAATAAGTATGCGTATATTAAATCAGTTTGATTTAATGCATTCTAATAGGATTTTTAGGTGTAAAAGGTTTATTTGAAGGCGTCGAATCGAAAAGATCACACCCTTGGTCCCCATTATTCGCACATGTTGGGGGGCTCTAGGTGGCATGCACCTAGGTACAGAATACATATTTCCTACGTACGTACCCATGCCGTCTTCGAAGTGAGATTCATCTGTAAAAGTTCAGAAAGAAGATTACAAAGTGTAATAACCCCACCATGTCGGTATTCAGGATCAAACATCTGCCGAATGTGACCCCATGAACCCCAACAACAACAACAACAACAACAACCCCTGTTATTCCGCCATGTGCATGCATATCAACCGTGTCATTACCCGTCTTTCCAGGTGCGCAGACGCGCAGGTACACCGAATAAGATGGTGTACAGAGGTGGGGGAATGGGGGTCTGGTTCTGATAAAGAAAGCAACCGCCAGCTCCGACCTCATCCCATAGCGTATCCCAAAGTTCCCCAACACCCTCTAGACGGTGACATTCTACGCTTGAGCTTGTAATGAAATCAAACCCGCCAGAGCCGGTGCCCATATTCTTCAGTTTAAAGAACCGGATTGTCTATTTTGAATTGGTGGTGAAGATTGACTGAGCAAGATGGATTTCCTAGGTAACCACCCTTTCCCCCTTGCACCCACCAGCTGCTCACCACCTCATTAGCCCCAGCAGCAACAGCAGCAACCACCACCCTCCTAGGCGCGATGTACCTCGACGCCCGCCTCTTCCTCCGCAAAGACCTCCGCTGGCTCCTCGGCCGCCGCCGTCTCCGGTCTTCCTTCGGGACCGCCCTCGCAGAAGACCGCATCTCCCCTTACAACTTTATTGTATCCAACACACGCCTCAACCCTACCCGGCAAGTGATTTGGGCGCGTAACCCCTGGTCTTCTTCCCCAGAGACGTTTTCTTGGGGAGAAACTCTTTCCCGCTCCAACCAGTGGGGGAACTATTTCCTTTCTCAAGGCGTCAAAAAAGGGGACCTAGTGGCATTCTTCATGCTCAATTCCTCCGAGTTCATCTTTGCCTGGATCGGGCTATGGGCTATCGGGGCGGCGCCGGCAATGATTAATTACCACCTTACAGGCGATGCTTTAATCCACTGTTTGAGCATCTCAGGGGCGAGGTTGGTGTTGATGGATGGGGACGAGACTGCCCTTCAAAGAATGGAAGAGGTAAGGCCGAAGTTGGGGCAGGAGGTAAAATTTGTCAAGTTGCAGCATATACGAGGGGTGCCCGTTTCCACCATGAGTACAGAGAGTCCACCAGCAGAGTTCAGAAAGGGTGTTAAAGCGGGGGATCCAATGGCCTTGTTCTATACCTCGGGCACGACGGGGTTGCCCAAGGGGTGCCATTTACCCATGATTGCTGCGTTTTTCCATGCGCATGGGAGTCTGGCGGGGACGAACCCTGTTGAGGGGAGGGGGGAGAGGTATTGTACGTATTCCGATGGCCACGAAGAAAGACAGGAAGACAGAAAGCTGACGGGACATAGATGTGTGCATGCCGTATTACCACGGAACAGGAGGGATCAACGTCATGGCTCGTACGTCCCACCTTCACTTTGTGACGAGGGAAGCTGACAGAAAGGACAGAACTACTAGCAAACAACATAATCTGCATAGCTCCCAAGTTCTCCGTGTCCAACTTCTGGCCCGACATTGTCGCGTCCGAGGCGAACTGGTTCGTCTACGTCGGGGAGACCCTTCGGTACCTTCTGGCTGCTCCGCCTTCAGCCCTCGACAGGGCGCACAGAGTGCATTCTATCTACGGCAATGGGTTGCGGCCGGATATCTGGAACCAGTTCAAGGACCGGTTTGGGATTTCCCAGGTATTCGAGTTCTTCAACAGTACCGAGGGAATGTTGGCTCTGGATAACCCGTCGAAGAACGACTTCACTGCTGGGGCGGTGGGACACCATGGGTTCTTGCAGCGGTGGAAGTATCATGACTACTACATCCCGGTGGCAGTGGATACGGAGACCGGGGATATTTTGAGAGACAAAAAAGGGTGGGCGGTCCGGGTGCCGTACGAAGTAGGCGGGGAGATACTGGTAAGAGTGCCTTTTGAGAGGACATTCCCTGGGTACTGGAAGAATCCAGAGGCGTCCGACAAGAAGTTTGTGAAGGATGTGTTCAGGAAGGGGGATAGTTTCTACCGGACGGGAGATGCGCTGCGGAGAGACAAAGAAGGAAGGTGGTACTTTTTGGACAGGTGAGTTTCTGTCAGGCACACTTGAGCCGGAAAACGCTGACGAGACAGGCTCGGAGATACCTTTCGCTGGAAAGGAGAAAACGTCTCGACGGCCGAAGTGTCAGAAGTACTGGGCAAATACCCAGGCATCCTGGACGCCAACGTCTATGGTGTTGAGCTGCCGAACCACGACGGCAAGGCTGGGACAGCGGCCATCTACATCGACCCTGCGCTGAAGCAAGCATTTGACCATCAAGACTTGTTGAGGTTTGTAGCCCCCCTATCTCCTGTTTGACTCGCAAGAAACTGACGGCCGAAGACATGCGCGCTCCCATTTACCGCGGTACGCCGTCCCATTGTTCTTGCGACACGTGGCTGCGCCGTCGGCCACACACAACAACAAGCAGAATAAGCTCCCCCTGAAGCGGGAAGGCGTTCATCCGGACAAAGTGTCGGCCGAAGACAAGGTGTACTGGATCGAAGGGCGCGGGAAAGGCGTCACCTACGTCCCGTTCACAAGACAAGATTGGGACGATTTGCATGTGGGGAAGGCCAAGCTGTGATATCGGGGGCGAATAACAGGCTGCATTTCCAGATGGGGATAGAGTTGAACATCTTTTTCATGCGTTCTGCGCAGAAGAAACGAAAGATCCTGGAGTACAATATTAGCACAGAGTATCAAGCCGATCAGAGGAAATCCCCTGTTTGAGGGCAGTCTCGAGAGAAAAGAAGCTTCCAAAGATCGTCGCGCGCTGTAAATCAGAAACGAGGCATTGGCCGCTCGGACTTGATCTTCACCTATATGTCCATCCCATGTTGGAAGCGTTATAGGCAACGTTGCATGCGTCGATGCCCGTCGGGGGTAGAGGAGCCAGTTTGGTATGGAAATTTAACGCATAAAAGAGTCAAAGAGAAACGGGGGAATCTGAACAGAAGAAGAAAGCAACCCAAAAAGTCAAAATATGACCAATATCGGACTGCTGTAACGTGGGGTCGGGCGACCTGGGACGCATCTGAGGAGCGGCCCGGCTCCTTCGTCGGTCATGGTAGTGGCTGTCGACGTTGTGATTGGTGGTGTCCTTACCCAGGCGAAACTCTCCAGGCGGCATCTGCACAAACATCCAAGCAGTATGCAGTACCTAATGCGCGCAATGGATTCCAGGCTGCTGGGAATTGGCGTCAAAAAGTCCGATGCTGGATTTCGTGGAACCGTACATCCTGCTTGAATGGCGGATGTTGACGCGCGCTGATCGAAACATGCTCATTCTCGTCGGTCGTCGTGCGTGTCCTGTGGGAGTGTGGGTTGACAGTTGACGGGCCATGGCGCCACTGGGTCAGCGGCAGTTCGGTCTCCCGAGAGGTCCTCCACAATCGAACGAGAATATTTTTTACGAGCTCAAGGGTTCCTAGATGAAAGAGAACAACTTTCGCGCCACAGCTGGATGCGTGAAGGGCGATGGTTCATGCTGGAGACGTGAACATGTTTGGGGAGCAAAATGTCTCCGTTCTCGTTGATGGAAGTTGGAACTTTTAGGGATTTTTGGGCACTTTGCAGCAAGGGCCTGGCCGGTAAATGCTTGGCAAGGATATGGGGCGATAAGGCTGCTCATTGGCTGATCTTCTGCAGGGGTCTGTAAACCAAGCTTTTTTGCTGACTTCAGGTCACTTGTTCCAGTTTCAAACTTCAGCATCCCATTTGAGCTCTCACTTTGCGAGATCGATCTTCAGAGCTATATTTTAGCACTTTATATGTTCTAGAACGCCATGTTACTATTTTGTGCATCTATTTCTCCCTCACTGGAATGACAGCTCAGTCGATACTGTGGGGCAGTGATGCCGTACGGTAAACCTCAGCTGAGTGGTCCAGACTTCCAGAACATCCGACGACATCTCTTGGGATGATCGCCTTGTGCAAGTCGGCCGATGAGACGATAATCCAGTTATTAAGGAGAAATTATCATTGAAAGTCTCCCGTCCCCGGTTTACACGCGCGTCTACCCCGGAATTTTTGTCACAACCCCCGAAAGAAAAGCCGTCGTTCCACAGACTGGAAATCCAAAACGATGCCGCGACAGGGGCATCCACTGCGCTCCGTGTTAGTGTCAGCCGCTTATCTTTGCAGTGCGCACTAACATCAGGAATCTGAGACGACTTGTGCGTCAAACCGAACAAACTCTGAAATGTCACTTTTCAGAGTGTCTAGATCTGTCACGAGTCAGGGAACGGCTTTTTGACAGCAGAAACATCTGTTCAGCTGTATGAACCCCTGAGGGTTGAGCTGATCGTTGTGCTGCAATGTAGGCGCCACCACATTCCAGTCCAATCCCATGCATCTCTCAGCTTCCCCTTTTGGGAGCTTAAGGATCATGTATAAAGTTGAGTATCTTCCCCCGTCCCATCGACACATTCTCTCTCATCATCAGCAGTCATCGCCTTCTCTTCTTTCTCTCTCTACTACTTGCATTCTTTCGGGCCCGGAGTCCTTCATTCTTTGACTTGTACATACACCGTCGCTAGTTCGACAGTATTCCTTCTCTTCAGTCCTCTGTACATCTTCCTTCACTACCGCAAATATGGTCCAGTTTACTACCCTCATCAGCGCACTTGCCCGTAAGTCACACCGGACCCCGTTTACGGCAACAAGCACTAACATGATCCCCAGTGACCATCTCTGCTGTCAACGCCTACCCTGACCTCTCTCTCCGCCAGAACCTGCCTGACCCAGCGGGCGAGAAGAACGTTGGAAACGGCCAGGCCACCCAGTTCATTGGCGGACAATGTCTTTCCGCAGCTGATTGCGCTTCTGGTTGCTGTGCGACACTGCCGCGTGGTGGCCAAACCATCGGCGTCTGCTCCGGCGTTGGCGCCCAAAACCAAGCTGGCAAGCAAGGATGCGGCTTTGGCGGCGCTGGAGCTGGAGCCGGTGCCG
Source organism: Podospora australis (assembly GCA_033296905.1). Lineage (NCBI taxonomy): Eukaryota > Fungi > Ascomycota > Sordariomycetes > Sordariales > Podosporaceae > Podospora > Podospora australis. The sequence goes on along the minus strand of MU864395.1, from coordinate 40,708 downwards.
GTGGCAACGGCGGTAACAACGGCGGTAACAACGGTGGCAACAATGGCAACAGCGGCAACCAAGGCGGCGGCGCTGTCGGAGGTACCATCGTGCCCAGCGGCTTGACCCCTGACCCCTCGGGTGCCAAGAATGTGGGCAACGGCGCTGGTGGGCAGTTCATCACCGGCGGCTGCAACTCCGACGCCGACTGCGCTTCCGGCTGCTGTGCCCTTGTCAACAACGGCGTTGTCCCGGCCTTTGGCATCTGCTCCGGGCCCGGCGCCAACACCCAGAACGGCAAGCAGGGCTGCGGCTTCCCTGTGGGCGGTGGCCAGCTTTAAACATTTTTTCTCTTTTTTCAGATTCCGGCGATTCGTGTTCGATATTGACCTTGACTGCTCGACATTCGTTCAACGCCGGAACGTTTCCTCTCACTTGTACCTGCGACTATCACACTCTTTCATGCTCCAAGACAGGGCGGCGTACGACATCACACTCTTTTACGACACCACACTCTTTTGGACACCTGAAACCGACGACTTGTATATACCCCTTTTGGCATCTTGTATTTTTATTTGCTTTGGATTTTCTGCATACCCGGGTGGTTGGCGTCGTATATCACACAGAGCGCACTGTACATATCTGTAATTACAATCTAGAACTTGGTGATACACACTTTTGGACAACCTTTTTTTTGTATTGTATTTATTGAACCGCTAATTGTCCTTGGGGGAGAAACAGATAAGATAAGCAGCGGGTATCCTTAAATCAGACTCACCCAACCCACACCGCCAAAGCATCCACGGCCTAGCCCTTAGATAAGAATGGGAACGACTCCATCGCCGAGATCTTACACCCGTCCTGAGAGACAAAAACGTAGATCGTATTGGTCAACCAAGTCTCTAGTCTAATCGTTTCCAAAGTCTACCATACAAAGAGCAAGCCCTTAACGCCGTAAGGAAACAAAATCGCCTTACAAGAAAAGAGCCATGAAAGTACCAATCACAGCCAATCCAGAAGTAACACCAGCATTCACCCCGACGGCAGCATCGGAGCTGATAGTAGCGCTCGGGGTAGTAGTGGTGGTGGTCTTGGTGGGGGCCACGGTGATGGTCGAGGAGGCGATGGTCTCTGTCGACTGCTGCTTGCCCTGGATGCTCGTAGCCATGGCGTCCTCCGAAGCGGAAGAGGCAGACGCAGAAACAGACGACGCAGCCTCTGAAAGGGACGACGCAACTCCGGAAACGGATGAGGCGGCCACGGAGGCGGAGGAGATAGCAAATTCAGAGGCGGAAGCGTAAGCTACGCTCGTGATGAGGGTCGAGGTCGTGAGCCTGCCCTCGGAGTTGGTAAAGATCCCAGCCACGCCATAGGCGGTCTTGCCTGCTGAGTGCGAGGAGAAGGAGTTGGGGTTTGGGGGGATGCTGGCAGGGGGCCCCCAGGAGCTTGATGGGACTGTTACGATACAGGCTGGTCAGTTTCTTTCTGTCTCTTGGGCTTTTTGTTTCGGGATCTTCGTAGGAAGACCTTGGTGTGGCAGGACAGAAACTAATATTGCAGATCGAAGAACGTACTATTGCAGAAAGCAGTACTCGCACCCTGAGCCTGGGCGACGACCTCGGGGGGACACGACTGGAGGGTGCAGTCACGCATGCCGTACATGAAGTCGGCCTTGCTGCAGATACAGACAGGGTGGCTGCCGGGGCAGCCGAGGGAGGGGCCTAGGGCGATCATGTTGTCGAGGCAGATGCGCTATCAAGGTCAGTGCCCATCCTTCTGTGCGGACCTTGGGAGTTGTGGGAATGGAAATACTTACACCGCACTCAGGGATACCGCCATATGGCAGGAGCTTCCCGTGGGCGGAAGCAGCCCCCGTCGCGGCGCTGGCGGCGATTCCGATGGCTGTAGAGACCTTCATTTTGTCTTTTTGTTGGACCTATTTTGGCCGTCCAGGAGTATGATGATGAAGATTAATACGAGCTCTCGATGTTGTCGGTTCATTCGTCGTCGGAAATAGTCGGACAAGTCGGGGTTGTGTGAGACGGTGAATGGATGACGGGTGCATGCAAAGAGAACGTTTGGTGGACTTGCTGACGCGGAAGGTTATATTCAGTCAGGGCACCGAGCCCTGAGGCAAAAGGGCAGATAAGATCTCACATGGTAGGATAAACGCACAGAACAGCGTCTTTTTGAGGTTGTTAACAGGACACGTTTTGGTGGTGGTGGTGGTGGTGGTTACCGGGACTGGTTCGGGAGGGTTTGAGGCTTAAGCTTTCGAGGAGGGCCGCCACCGTGATCATAGCCGAGCCAGATATCTGACGTTGATGTGGACTCTCCCGGGCCGAGGATTCTGGGACCGATCAAAGCCATTGCCGGATATTAGTTCATATTGAGGCTGATGACAAAGACACAGACTGGACAGGACCCGGTGTTCGACTGGGAAAGCTTGTATTACATTGTACGTCAGGGGTAAATAATCCAGAAAACAAGTCAAGATGGCTGCATATCTCATTATCAACACATATGCTCCGAGTTGACCCCCATAGCCCTGCTCAAATTCGACTGGGTGAAATCCACACTTGTCAAGCTTGCTCCATCCCTCGCTAGATCGCAAAAAAAACCTCCAACATAAAAAAAAAGACAGCATCAAGACTTCAAACCAAGAACCGCCCAACCGTCACGACCAACACCACAACCCCCCTCCAGGTCCCCATCACCATCATGTCTGCCCGTCCATTCCCACCCCCCGTCTTCATCTTGACCACCAACTTGTCCCCCAGCGGCCTAATACTCCGTTCAAAAGCTTCATAATCCTTCGCCGCCCAATCCGCCCCTTTTGGCCCCGGAACCGCCTCTTTCCCCGCAAAAGCAATATAAAGCACATCATCCCCATCATACCCCCTATACCCCGTCATATTTTTCCCCCTACACGCCGTTGCGAGGGAAATACTAACCTCCCCGACCATGGGCTTGGTCCCATCATCCCCGTTCGTGTCCCCCCATATCCCGTACACCAGTTTCCTTTCCCCTCTTTTGTTATTGTCGGAAGGGCACACCACCGCCATGACACTCAGCGGTCTGACCCCGTATTTCTGGGGGTCGAATACCTTCCAGTTCTTCTTCTTCGCTGGGTCTTCTGCGCTGTTCCCAAAGACTACATAAGGGTGGATATACGGGTTCAAGTCGGACACCCCAGGGACATTGTATCGTCGAAGTTCGTCTCGGAAAGCCGTAGCAGACTGGTAATCTGGACTCTTTTCGATAGAACATCTCCCGTCGTCGGAGGGGCCGCCTTGGACGCCGTCGCAGTCGATATCCATGTTTGACAATGCTCCCGCTTTTCCTGCGAGGAATAAAATGGAGGGTTTATGCGGGTTGTTGGTGCAGTAGGATGTTGCTGTTTTTTCGCACATCATCATCTTGTTAGCCACCTCATGCAAGGAGGGAAAAGGGCGGGAGGAAACACAAACTATTAGCCCCGGTATCAGTACTATAAAACCCATCAGCCAAAACATTCTGGCAAACCGTTTCTGTCCGCCCCCTCAGCTCCTGGTAGAAGTCTTGGATATTCTGCGGTACCATATACGCGCTCGCCTCCTCGGCTGTATCTGCTCGAACCCCAGTGGCGGTGAAGAGCATCCCGAGTAAAAGCCATGATGACATCCTCTCCATATTCTCTCTCGTTTCTCTGATAATCCAAACAAACAGACAGAGACGTGACGAGTTCAGTTTCGCTTCGTTCGCTACCCTCCGTTTATATTTAAAACAAGTCAAGACCCAAAGGTTAACGTTTGGCGCGAATGACGGTAGATCGTTTTTAACAACGACGGCGTGTCACAGTTCGCAAATGTGCGCAAAAGGGCGCTGGTCGCAAAAAGATCAGATGACAGATTGGTGGTTCGTCGGATAATAAGGTTTGCGATGGCTGCAGTAGCTTTGTGTCACCACTGTCGAGCGGAACGGCGCGATTTTGCCTTGTGCATATTGGAAAGTTTGACAAAAGAAGGACAGGTTCGGATGACAGAACACGGTCAAAACAAAAGTGCATGTCTGAGACATGATGACTACAACGCGCATTCCAAACCTCATTGGGGCAGTGCAGGAGAGACATTGTTTAACACATTATCATCCCCCCTGGATTGATTAGGTTAATGCTCCAAAATGGATGAGATGTCTTCATACAAAGCTCTTCAAGTGCTTCCAACTTCCAAAATATCACTAACCCCTGAGGTAGAAGACAGAACTCATCACCAAAAACTGAACTTGAGGCGTGTTCTCACGACAGCTGTAGATATTGCGAAACTTTTTGAGCGGCATCTGGTCAGCGCCCCAGTCTGTAACAATCTTGGTAAGCGTCACGATAACGGCAATGCCTTCTGCGGCCTTTTCCGAATCTTGGTGCGCCACAGAATCCACCGGCGGACCAGCATCTGACGGCACTCCAGAGGGTAGTCCCACTGCTACTGGCACGGGTTCGCCTGGATAACCGACGTGCTGGAAATACTAAGAGTCATACTGGTATCTGCGTCTACAATTGCTGCACTGATTGAGCTGACCACACTGGCCACAGGTAGAAGGCTGCTCACCGCAAAATTCGTGGTCGTGACAGAGGGGAATTTGTGATGGTTAGCTGCATCATGCGAGGCGACTCCGGTCATCCTTGTAGTGCGAGATGTAAAGATCCCAACGATAGCATCAACAGGGAGCGAGATGTACTTTCCGATGGTGTGCGGCTCTGGAAGGCCAGGATCCGAAAACACAATCTTACACTCGATGAAGTACTTCGCAGACCGTTTTATCGCCAAGCTCCGCAACATCAATGACAGCCGACTGCGCGGTGGTGAGCTACCTTACAGTGTGCCAGAGCACTGGTGTTACAACCGGTAAGAGGTTGAAAAGCCAGTCTCCGACCTTGGTGATGAAATGCGGCAGATAGTTGAACATGTCGTCGCCGTTGCGGATGGTATCTGGGATTCTGGGTCCGTTGTAAAGGAGTTGACGACTTACCTCCTCTCAGCCAATCATGGAAACCCCCCTCGCAAGTCTTCTCGGCACTGTATACCCCAGGATACCGGCACGTCCAAGTGTGTGTGGCCCATATCCCATCGACATCCCTCGAAAGAAAGGTACACGGTGATGTGCCGAACACGACGAACGGCTCTTGGAGGGCGCTGTCAATGGCATTCTCGATCTGAACCGCCACGGTAAAGTTCTTTTGATCCATCTCTCTCTCCTGTCCCACTTCTCGTGAACGAAGGGGGTGGATGGGCGATTCGGCAATGGCGAGGATTTGGTCTGAGAAATGGGGGATCAGGACAGATGCCACGGTGAGTTCTGACATCCGGCATCGTAGCGGTGTACTCCCGTAGGGTCAAAAACGATTGATTCGCCTGTTGACAGGATGAGGGCGACTCGGCCGTCAGCGGAGGCATCGGTGGAGATGTCGAGCAGAACCTGTTCGCCGTGACGGCGGCATGTTCAATGACCTGGGGCAGGTCAGCTTGGAGTCTAGCAGCTTGTCAGGCAACTTTAGTCCCGCTGTTTCTGTTTCCTCAACACTGCATACCCATCGTCCACACTGTCTCGGTGACGACCGTCGTGGCCCAGTACCAGGGACTTCCAAGTATCCTCGAAGAAAAGGCAACGGTACAGCTCAAATTTTGATAACAACGACATGGCTGGAAGTTTTGGATTATCTTCCAGGTTGGTGGGTTACCAGGTATAGATACCTAAGGTACTGCAGTGGCCCCTGGCCCGAAGGCATGAGCTGAAGCATTTGGAAGTTGCGTGGACCTGGACTCACGGCTCCCAAAACGGCGCTGTAAACTGCCAGACTTGGGCAGTTTACACACAGGGAAGGAGCGATGTCAACGGCCCCGTTTGTCTCTAGGTGCTTTCTAGCTTATCGACGCCATTAACCCCACTTGTACCGTTGAATGCTTCTCGTTATTCAGATCCGTCCTCGGGGGAAACAAAAAAAAAAAAAAAAAAAAAAAAAAAAAAAAGATATGAGAAGCCAATGGCCAAACTTGCAACTTACAACCTACAAGCCAAGTTGTTGTCGCGAGCGAACGTATTCACGACCTTGGCTTAGTGTTTCGATCGCACGCCCTCCCCAGAACCTACTTGCCACCGAAGCTGCGATTCGAGCCCCAGTTCCTTTCTGGCGCAGGTCAATCGCAACACCGTTCTGCGCTTCATCTCAAACCCAACCACTCGCATCCTCCATTCTGTAGAGACCAGCTCTATCTCCTTCTATCGCTAGTCCGCGACAGGCATTGGTCTTCCATCTATCCAACTCCAGCAGGATATGCCTTTTGAACTGGGGGAACGAGTCTATTTACGGCGTTTCCCTTAGGCAACCTCCAGTTCGATGGTGAGTGTTCTCCATGCCCTTCTCCTCGTTCCCCAACCTGCCTAACGAGTTATAGACATACAGTTCTCCCGCATCTCACCAGAGTTATACCTCACAATGCCAATCATCATCACAGACGACGGCTCGCCGTCCAAGCCCAACAAAAAGTCCCCTCGCATTCCCTTGTCGGGTCAAGCCATCGACGATTCGCTCGAAAAGACATTACCAAAGGTCACAAAGGACTCGATATACACAACCTCTGATTCCACGAACGCGCGCAACCAGCGGTACAGGATGCGTTCCTCAAGTTCTACCATTTCCACTTCAACGCTGCACTCACGGTCTGAGGCGAGAGACGCGCGAAATGAACAGTGCGACTGCGAGATACTCGGATATGAGAACGACACCCTTAAACACCGACTGAAGCGAAAAGATGACGAACTTAAGAAAATGGAGCGTTCCAATGCCGAGGTCAAAGCCATGTTGGAAAACTTGAGGCAACAAGCTTACATCTATCACAATACGACACTAAACCAACAAATACACGTTAATTCTGAATTGCGTGACCAGAACCTCAAGCTCGCGGCCGAGCTCAAGGCCTACAAAGAAATGCAGAAACCTGCATCCGCATCGCTCAACCACCTTTCTTCTCGAAAACGCACCGCGGACGGGACCGTCGTCGACCAGACCAACAAGCGCATCAAGTTCTCGTCGTCGAGCACGGCGAGTCAGCTCCACGACATGGTCAGATGCGCTCCGAAGCACCTCGGTGAAGAATCCATCTTCAAGTTAAACAGTGACAACACCAAGAAAGCATTGAGACCGGCCGAATATCTCGGGCTCCCGCCTCAAATCGGCCGAAGAGTTAGCGACTCTTACAACATCGCGGACAATTATATTATGCGTGAAGCGGGTGCCGGAGGCCTAATCAACCCAGTACAGTTCAAACAAAGCGAGCAAGGGAGTATCGGCCTCACGAAGGAGGGCTTGGGGAGCGCCAAGCTACATCGACAACACCCAAGTCGTGAGCATCTCATCAACAAATGGAGAGACACGAAGGATGTTGAAATGAGCACAACGGTTCGTACTGAGATGGAGAAAGCTGGATTCTTCAAATATGGCCATAATTCACTTCTTCCGCTGAGAACGGCACTTCAGAATGGAGGCATCATGAAGGTTAGGGACCTGATCGAGGCTCTGTGGGTTGTTGATATGGAGACGAAGCCTATTCGCCTGGAACTTGAAGTTCAGTGGGAAACAAGGAACATCTGTGATGCCAAGGATACACTTCCGTTTCTCTGCGCTGAGTATGGGAGCGGACGCACTCTAGCCCAAGACCTGAGGTTGCTGGGGTCATCGGACGATTTCTTACAGGCGGTAAAGCGCGTGCTAGAGTCGTATGATCGCCTGGCAGTGCTGGCACAGCTTCACCAAAATGTCACCGACGACTCGAAGTTACCCGACTGTTACGTATCAGTCCCGAGTAAAGAGTGATTAGGAAAGGCGGAGCAGATAGTATTTGGGACCATAGGTTCTCTGGAGGCGGGTCAAGCTATGAATTACCTGAGCTTTGTATGGATTTCATGGTATTGGAAGGGTACGTTACTACGTTTGTCACTTGTGTAGGAGTCATTCATTAAGATGAATGTCTTGTTGGGTATGGTTATTTCTCTGTTCGGAACTGTCTTCTGAGGATTTGTAGCGTTGAGCAAAATCTTTGTTTAAAAATAATATACGAAGTATACCCGCGTTCTTGTGCTGAATTGCGCGGTCAATACTTGATATTCATTCTGAGGTGAGTTAAGGTGTTGAAGAGATGAGGTCGTTTCCAGTCGCCAAGCGACATCTGCCACCTGCCAAGTCACGCTGGGCACTCTGTCAGTCCGACTTGCTTGCTTGCTTGCTTGGCGCTCCTCACGCTGAAAATGGTCCGTGCATTGGGCCAAATCCCGTCCGCAAAACCACAAATTTTTGCACTGCAGAGATTTTGCTCCAACACCACACAATACTTTTTGATGGAACACATCATCAGCTTCATGCTCGCGCTGCAGCCTCAATCTCGTCTGGTTGTTGTTGTCCCCAGCGCCGTAGTAATTGATAGCATGAAGCAACGGTAGGTATACTTTTATTTTTCCTCTTTGTTTCTTACCAAAAACACCGCAGCAACCGTCCACAGCCGCTCGAGAAATTTTTGTTTCTCACCAATGAGATCTTCCCTCGCGGGAGGGCCTTCGCTTCTCGGCACGTCTTGTGTTTGGGTCTTTGAAGGGGCTGTTCGTCGGACGGGAGTAGAAGCGGGATTTTGTGAAGGTTGACCTCTTTTGGGGTCGCTGGATCTTGGTTCCGTTTTCGCTTTTGCTTTTGCCTTTTGCTGCTAGAATAATACCCTCATGGGCCATCATAGTCCTCGTCTACGGTCCTGTTTTCTCTCTCTCTTCGGAGAGGGGAACGGGCGACGTTCTCCTACGGAGGCGAGGCTCCAAGCGACCCGACATTTTTTTCCTTCTCTCTGCTTTGTAGTGATATCTCTGGAGCACAGTGATACAGTCCATACTTCGTATTCCCGGCCAAATGTTCAGTTCCAATGTAATTTGCCGTCACCGGCGCGTTTACACCACCGTGACATGCGGGGCCGGACGAGCTCAGTCAGCGCGTCGTTGCACATCTTGCTGGAGCCAACTACGTCATCATAAATTTAGAGGATCACGAACTTCCATGATATCGATAGCCTGAGTGAGTGCCATATTGCAACAGAATGAGATTATCATCATTGCCTCTTTTCGTAGTCCAATTCCTATCAACTTAACAAACCTCATTCCCCCATAACCTACGACAGCTGCTGTAAACGATCCTCGAACCTGAAACCTGGACCACCGATTGTCTCTGTGCGCCTCCATCTCGCCCCCCCACCATCACGATGTCCTCAGATACCAGTAACAAAAAATTCGGCCACCTCCCCCTCTCCACCAATGGCCCCCTCGAGTGCGCCCTCAAGGGCACCGTCCTGCTAAACCACCCCTCCTTCAACAAGGGCTCAGCCTTCACCCCCCGCGAGCGGAATGACTTCCAGCTCGCCGGGCTCTTACCGCCCAGCGTTCAGACCCTCGAGCAACAAGTCCAGCGGGCGTACGAGCAGTACTCCATGCAAGCCGACGATTTGGCCAAGAACACATTTTTGACCTCGATGAAGGAGCAGAATGAGGTTCTTTATTTTAGAGTACGTTTCCTTGACAAAAATCCAAGATTATCATCACGTACTAAACTGTGATAGTTGCTCCATGACCACCTCCCAGAAATGTTCAGCATAGTCTACACCCCCACCGAAGGCGAGGCCATCCAGAACTACTCCCGCCTGTTCCGCCGCCCGGAGGGAGTCTTTCTCAACATCCACGACGTGGACCGGGTCTCCCATGACTTGTCACTGTGGGGCACGACAGAAGATATCGACTACATCGTCGTCACGGACGGAGAGGAGATTCTGGGGATAGGCGACCAGGGGTGTGGAGGGATACTAATCTCTATCGCTAAGCTGGCGTTGACTACGATTTGCGCGGGGATTCACCCCAACCGGGTCCTGCCGGTGGTCCTGGACTGCGGGACGGATAATGAAAAGCTGTTAAAGGACGACCTTTACCTGGGCTTGAGGGAGAAGCGGGTGAGAGGAGAGCGATATGATAAGTTTGTGGATGAGTTTGTGCGGGCCGCGAGGAAGTTGTACCCTAGGGCTTATATCCATTTTGAGGATTTTGGGTTTGACAATGGTCAGTCACTCCAAACGCGGTTTCAAGAAAAAGGAGAGAAGCTGACGAAGGTTATAGCACGACGAATTCTGGACAAGTACCGCCCGGAAATCCCTTGCTTCAACGACGACGTGCAAGGGACGGGATGTGTGACTCTGGCGGCCATATTCGCTGCGTTGCATGTCACGAAGCAGAAACTGGAGGACTTGAGACTGGTCGTGTTCGGTGCTGGCACGGCAGGTGTGGGCGTCGCAGATCAAGTCAGGGACGCCATTGCCACGGAAGGCGGGATCTCTAAGGAAGATGCCGCGAAGCAGATTTGGTTGATTGACAAACCTGGATTGCTCACCACAAGCACGGAACACTTGTCTGTTGCTCAGAAGTCGTTTGCGAGATCCGAAAAGGAGTGGGAGGATGTTGAGGAGAAGGATCTGTTGGCGGTCATCAAGAAGGTTACACCGAACGTCTTGATCGGTACCTCGACGAAACCCAAGGCTTTTACGGAGGAAGTTGTCAAGGAGATGGCAAAACATGTCGAGCGCCCGGTGATCTTGCCGCTTTCCAACCCGACAAGACTTCACGAAGCCGTTCCCGAGGATCTGTTGAAGTGGACTGATGGAAAGGCACTGGTGGCTACCGGCAGTCCCTTTAAACCCGTCAAAGGACCTTGGGGCGAAGATGGAAAAGAGCTGGAGATTGAGGTGGCAGAGTGCAACAACAGCGTCGTCTTCCCGGGGATCGGGTTGGGTGCGGTGCTGTCTCGGGCCAAGCTGGTGACGGACAAGATGCTCGTGGCGGCTGTGAGTGGCGTTTCGGAGCTGAGTCCGGCGCTCAAGGACAATACCGCGCCATTGCTTCCCGGAGTGGAAGTTGTGAGGGAGGTGAGTGTAAGAGTTGCTAGGAAGGTGATTCAAGCTGCTGTGAAAGAGGGGGTGGCTACGGTGGAGGGGATCCCGGAGCATGAAGATGATCTAGATGAGTGGATCAGGGAGCAGATGTGGGATCCTGTGTACAGGCCGCTCAAGTTTGTGGAAAAGGAGGGGGCGACGAGGGAGGCTAAGGGCGAGATGAGGGTTGTTGGGAGTTTGCCGAAGCGGGAGGAGGTTTGAGTGAAATGATGAAGCCGCATCAAGATGAGAGAGTGAGAGATTGAGGAGGGCTGATGAGAGATAAGATAGAGCGCCAAGAATCGGAGTTTGGAAGATGCGTTCGTGCCACTGAATTAAGTGATCAGTCGGAGTCATGTGCTACTTAAAAGACTTTTGACGCATTGTATTCAAAATAATTAGCAGAGAGCTGATAATGCGATCTCGTGAAATGCACCATGGTAAAAAAAATTTTTGCTGCAACTGAATAATTGACATTGGGCGGTGTTCTGCTCTTGTTGCGCTGAAAGTGAATTAATGCGGGGCGGTCGACCCCGCCAAGGTGGCCATTGGACAAGGACCCAAGGTGAGAAACCGTTGCCGGCAAGTCCACCCACACAATGCACGTGACCGATCACAAATTCTGGTAGGGTTTCCGGCCCACACCAAAAATTATCGCGAATCGCCAGTCAATTTCCAGCTCGCCTGCGTTTCTCGAAATCTCGACTACCCAACGACAAGTCGCATTTCCGATACCCAACCTTCGCAATGGCCAAAATTTCGTGAGTAGTATTCTCGGAACCATCATTTTCGCAATTTTCGACCCAGACTCGCCGAAATCGCCGAGCTCGTTGTCGTCGTTGCTGCCAAAGTTCGTGGAGGGGAAACTTGTGTGGGCAAGCCACTGGGAAAAGAGCTGGAGATGGAGTGACACGGCAGCGAGCTCACGATGTCGTCGACGGTCGAAAATCGCGCCAAAAATTCATGACCATGAGACTGACAGACGGTGATTAGGCGTGGTGCCCCCGGTGGCAAGCTCAAGATGACCCTCGGTCTTCCCGTGTATGTACCATTCTCTCCGACGAACCCCGAATCCACGATCTCGCGCGACCGAATATCCCGCCTCGACACGACCGAAAAGACGAAATGGAACGTTTGGGGCTGACAAGAGGAATCACAGTGGTGCCATCATGAACTGCGCCGACAACTCCGGTGCCCGCAACCTTTACATCATCTCCGTCAAGGGTATCGGTGCCCGCCTCAACAGACTCCCCGCCGGCGGTGTTGGCGACATGGTCATGGCCACCGTCAAGAAGGGAAAGCCTGAGCTCAGGAAGAAGGTCCACCCCGCCGTCATTGTTCGCCAGGCCAAGCCCTGGAAGCGCTTCGACGGTGTTTTCCTTTACTTCGAGGATAACGCTGGTGTCGTACGTACTCCCCGCAAAATCTGGAAATTCGACGATGGGTGATGGGAGGGAAGTGCTAATGCAGGTCACAAACAGATCGTCAACCCCAAGGGTGAGATGAAGGGCTCCGCCATCACCGGCCCTGTCGGTAAGGAGGCTGCTGAGCTCTGGCCCCGTATTGCCAGCAACTCCGGTGTCGTCATGTAAACGGTTTTTTTGAGCAAGTTGGGTTTTTCGGCATGCGGATATTCGAGGGACAACGATTCTGTCACCTGGGTCACATAAATCTTCCACCAAAGCTGGGGAAGAAAGAGAGGGACGACAGGCCACTAAAAAGGATAGGGCTGGATCGGCGGGCTTTGCATTTCTGGTGCGGCGTGCTTGGGAGTCATACCATCGCATGATATACAGGTCAATTCAGAATCACTTTCTCGATTCCAGTCGGTTGGGACACACTATTCTCTCGGCGCAGGTTCGTTTATGGTGTTTTGAAGATGCTTACAATCCCCTTCCCCTCCCCCCCAGCAGCAACCAACGGCATTAGTGTGTACAGCTCTGAGTCTCTTTCCGTGCTCTTTTAGCTGAAGGATAATTCTTCGTGCCAAGATTAAATCGCCCTGCTATTACCAAACACCTCTGTCTTTTTCCCATAGGACGATTGGTGCATGAAAGCAAGGCAACATTTCTTTTCTCTGCCATTATGCAACTGATTTGTTACAGGTCTGCTTCTTCCATACAGCGCATTATCAGACATCAAGCCGTTTCTTCAATACAGATATCAATACACATGGACAATTCGCCAGTTTTCCCCAACCGCCCTACCGCTATCGGTTGCCAGTTCACCTCTTCAACCATTTCAATAGTGCCCCGTTGAACCGCTCAGGATCCTGAATTTGTGGGGCGTGCCCCGAGTCCTCGAATTCCACGAGGGTACAGTTTGCGATCTTTGTCTGGGTTGCTTTGCCGAGAGCGTTGAATTTGCCCAACCGCTTTGCAACGTTTGGAGGAGACCACTGTTTCCCAATCGCCGTCGTGTCTTTTGTTCCCACCACCAGCAGGACGCCTCGTTTTGTTTTGACCCTTGACACGTCATTTGCGACAGGCTGCGTCAGGACCATGTCGACGACTCTTGCTTGCGCCTCCAGGAACGCTTCTCTTTCACTGCCCGCGTACACCGCGGAAAGCATTCTTGCCCAGACGTCGTAGTCCTCAATCCAGTCCCCTTGGTAGTATGTGGCCTGCTCGTACGCTTTGATAGAGGCATAGTTTGTCTCCGCCTCTGATGCCAAGTGGGCAGAGATGTCGAGGTAGGGGACACCTTCCGCCAAGTAATCCTCCAGACCGATGGGGTTGGTCAGGACGAGGTTTGTGGCCATGTCCGGGTAGAGCAGCGTGAACCGGATGGCGAGCATCCCACCAAGGGAGTGGCCCACGATGGTGACCTCATCCGACTCTGTGATGTTGAGGGCGTGCAGTAGGGAGAAGGTGTTGAGGGCCAGCTGTGGCAGGGAGAACTGGTAATCCCTGGGTTTGGAAGACTTGCAGAAGCCAACTTGGTCTGGCAGGATCACTCTGTACCCCTGGGCTTGCAGTACACTGGCTGTTTCTCCCCATGTAGCCGCGCAAAAGTTCTTCCCATGAAGCAAGACCGCAACTTTCTGCCTTTTGAGCGATGGCTTGCTGTATCGCAAATGTTGCGCGGCGCTGGTGCTGATGCTGTGGGTGGTGACTGTCGGCGCAAGGTCCATGAATGCCATTTCTAGCGGCTGGTTCTGGGAGCTGAACCGAAACAACTTGATGGGAAACGGGTAGGTAAAATTCGAGCCGTGTAGATCCTGAGGGAATGGGCCTTCGACAATTACGCCAGAGCTATTGTTGAGATGTGATGCCATCGCAGCCGCAGCCACGAAAGCTGATGCCAAACACAGCCTCATTGTGATGCGACTTGCTCCAGGTGTCTGGGAGTGCAAACAAGAGAGAAAAATGAGAGGCAGTGATTGTCACGGAGGTGGTGATGATTTTGACTTGTGTCACTCCTTCCAGGGAGTGTCTCGTTGCCACCACGCCATCACAATTTGGTTTGTTTCTTTTCGTTCTTTCGCGCCATCACGGCCTCTGAACAGAAAGAAGAAAGCGCAACGCATTCAACTTTTCTCGTTCTGTCATTTTAATTTCTCATCGTTCATCAACTGCTAAGCTGTATCGAGAAGGAGGATCGAGCGATGGTGGGAGCAGATCTTGAACCACCAGGCTTCCATCGTGCCGATTCCCGACGGAGAAGGTGACAGATTTTGGGACAAAGGCTCCGAGCCCTCAAAGAATTGGGTTGCACAAGGGAGCTAGGGAGATCTTCTTTCCCATCGGGGGGGAGCCAAGGCGTATGCAGCCGCATCGCCATACCACACCGACCCAACAGCTTCCTCCTCGACCAGGAAACAAGCAACAGAGATGGCGTTAAATAGTCTCGGTCTGGGCAGTCGTTTTATCATCAGGGCTTGGATTGTTCTCTGCTGTCGATAGAGAGAAAAGAGGGTGTGGTGACCAGTTCGCATCTTGGTCTTCCCTTGCATGAGATCGACGCTGAAGCTCCCCGCTAGTCTCCCTTGTCACCCGATCTGGACGCTATCAGGACTCGAAGGCTGAGACATTCACACAGCCCTTGTTTGGTGCTCCCTATTATCCTCGGCCTCTCTTTTTGGTTGCTGCCCATTTTTGGATGTGCCGAGCCTAGCGCTTTGCTACCATTTGTCCATGCTCTGAGACAATGCAAGATGAACAAGCGAGATCTTGAGGAGTTCCCTTTCTTCCTGTTCGTCCGATAACTTGGACTGCAGAAAAATCAATCATGGAACGAGGTCATGTGTTACCCTCGCCCTCAACGCCTAGCAAACATGAATGAAGTCTCCTGACGGAGAGGAAGGAAACCTTGAATCCTGCTACACTTTCCGAGTCAAGTTCACAGTTCCATCTGCGACTTGCGAGGTGGTGTATACCCAAGGAATTCACAACTTTGATCGGCGTCTTACCCACACAGTTCTGGACCTTCGCCCTGCCTCTCAGAAGCAAGGAATGTCGCCCTGATCTCAGATTCATGATCCAGCAAGTACCTTGAGAGACCACTCAAACGGGCGGATGTGCAACTGTGGCGCCGTCCCACCTTGCTTGACCAGATTGGCAGTTCCCATCCCATCACTCACTGTGTGCTCTTCACCGCATGGCAAACCCCAACCAGAAAACTCGCCGATGATCGCTCTTGTTTCCCATCCCTTACAGAGAAGCGGAGAATGCCGCGAGCAAAGACGGCAGAAGATGTTCGCTCCACGGTGAATCAGTGTCTTACCAAGAATACAAACTCTGTTTTTGCTCACCCTCTCGCCATTCGTAGAGCAGTAAGAAATGTCTTGACACGGGTGAAGGTTTTCTAAAGATATAACCAGGCTGGGGGGAGTTCATTCCATTCTTCTGGCCCTGTTTCGTCCCACCGATCTGGATCCTCGTCGCATTGCATATATTTCTTCAGTCGGAGAAACCGACATCTGCACGACGGACAGCTGCATGAAAACGATAGAAGAAAACATGTCGGGAAACCTACCAGGTGATAATAGGGCTTACCAGATCGTGGTACCCTGCGTCATCTTCTTCATCTTTACACCACTTTTCGTCGGGATACGGCTATGGGCTCGAATGAAGCTGAGGGGGTGGTCTGGGTTTGGGTGGGATGACTGGTCGATTGTTGCTGCTTGGGTGTGTTGCACTTATTCTGTCCGTACAACTTCAACCTCAATACTGACAACCGAGAAAGATATTCGCAACAATAGTAATGGGTCTCATGGTAGCCTCCTGCACATACGGGTTCGGCCAACACATTGCCAATCTCTCCAAGCCCAACCGGCTCATGACGCTCAAGGTATGGACTTTTCTTCCCCCATTTCCCCCTGGTCAACCCTACTAATCTTTTGGTGTCAAGCTCTTCTACGTAGCCCAAGCCTTCTACAAACTAACAATCAACCTAACCAAATCCTCCATCCTCCTACTCTACCTGCGGATCTTCCCGAAAATCTTCTTCAAGCGCTGCTGCCTCGTCCTCCTTGTCCTCATTTTGGCTTACATGGTCGGCACCACCGCCTCCTCCATCTGGCAGTGCAGCCCCATCCCCCGCGCCTGGGATAAATCCATCCCTGGAACCTGTATTTCGATAACAGCAAACTGGTACGCCAACGCAGGGTTCTCCATCGCCACCGACGTGATCATTCTGGCCCTGCCGATGTACCCGCTCTATACCTCCCACCTCCCCCGATCGCAAAAAATTGCGTTAATGGTGGTTTTCGCGTTGGGGTTGTTTACCACGATTACGAGCATCCTGAGGATGCAGACGCTGAACTTTTCGTCAACAAGCCCGGATGTGACGTATGATATCGAGTCGAGTATCTGGACCATGATTGAGGAGAACTTGGCGATTATCTGTGCGTGTTTGCCGGTTTGTAGGCTGCCACTGAGTTATGTTTTGCCGCATTACTTCTCTTCATCGAATTCGGAAGGGTCGTCGGGGAACCGGTCTGACTTCTCGTCGGGGTCGAGGTCGTCGGGGTGGAAGAAGTCCAGGGAACGAAAGGTGTTGCATAAGAGTGGGAGTTCAGAGTCTAATAGGGCTTTTAATGATGGGAGTTGTACTGTGACGAGGGAGAGTCGGACGGGGCTGGGGGTTACGGTTACGGTTGAACTGGAACGGGTTTCTTCGCCGGCTAGTGATTGGTTGCCAACAAAGGAGGAGGAGGGGATAGGAGGGAGGGTGGAGATATATGAGCGGGAGGAAAAGGTGGATGGGGATGTAGAGATGGGGGGTGTTAGGATGGTTAAGAATTTCTCGAGGAACTTGAATCAGTAGGGGAAAGATATTTTGGAGTTTTCACTATGGCGGAGTTTTGGATTTGGTAACTGGATGGGACAGGATCCCGTTCAGGGGTAAACGGGACGGGAAGAAACTTTAGCTCTTGTAATTATCTTCTTGGGCGCACTTTAGAGGAACTATATGATCGCGAGGCATGAGGGATCGTCAAGGGTTTTAATTCGGTTCAGATCGCACATCAAGTTTTCCTGCATCAATGATCATTAGTGTCGTCGAACATCTTCGTAGCCTTGTCACTTACACGTGCATTTGCCGTTACAATGTCACAGTGTGTAGGCCGTCATATATCTCCGAGGTTCGTCCGTGATGCCCTACTGAGTAAGCGCGAAGCCGGATTGGGGAGCTTGTGACGATACTAGTCCATCGGGAATACCCACAAAGACGGGAAGCTGCAGCTACTAGTAAAACGTTCAGATGGTTGCCTTTTGCCGACTTCCTTCTCTCTATATTTATCCAAACAACATTCACTTGATTTATTTTGTTTCCTTTTCGCCCTGCAACTCGTTTTGAGGACGGTGAAAGTGGGGCACCTCGGTTGAAGCTATCACCAACCCCTGAACCACCAAATAGCGTCGCGAAATCCCTCACCACCGCCCGTCACCAACTTTTCACCACACAACACCTACAATTCTACTATGAGAAAGACCAAAATGCCCTCAGAAAAATACACCCTCACCCTCCCCCTCCCCACCGGCGTAACCCCCGCCGACGCCATCGCGGCCCTCCACTCCCCGCTGGATGTCATTTCGTTATCCCCATTCGCGATGCAATCCGACGAGATCCCGTCAGCAGATCCCGAGGTGGTTCTCTACAACGTCAGAGACAAAGTCACCGTCCTGCCCTTTGGGCTATGGGACACCAGCATTGAGGTGCCCCTTGAGTTCCGGAACTTTGACAAGGGGGTGAGGATCGTCAAGACCGTCCCGCCGATAGGGCTGACGATTTTGGAGGAGTGGACTGTGGACGAAGAGAAGGTGACGCTGGAGGCAGGGTTGATTGCCAATTGGGTTGTTATGATGGGGGCTGGTGGGATGATGAGGGGGAAGCATGGGGTTTATGTGGATAGTTTGGGCAAGTTGTTACAGGAAAGAGTGGGAGCGAAGTGATTGGATGTTGGCAATGTTAAGTAAGATTCTTGGAGTGGAATGGAATGAGTAGAAGAATTACAGATACCAGGTTGTGTGAATAATGGGGACTACTCTTTGTGGGAGGCATAATCTTTTCTGCTACATGCGTACCAACTCGGCCTTCTACACATTTACAAAAACACTATAGGTATATATAAAAAAGGTAGACGCATAACGTTATAAGGTTAAGAAGCATTCGTGGTATTAATTTTATTAATACATTCTAGTAGAAATTTGCAGGTGTAAAGGATTTATTGACAGACGTCTAGTTGAAAAGATCACACCCTTAGTCCCCATTATTCACACATCTTGCAGGTTCAAGATGATGGATGCAAATTGCTTCAAGATGACTAACCCGCCGATGCTCCCGCATGGCAGTGGCTGAAGCCGGCGACGACTAGGTATGTACAAGAACGGCAACCCGTAACACCGAGCTGAACTTTATCAGGATATTCTATCCAAGCTCAATCGTTGCGCTCAGTCAACGCACTGGGCAGCGTTTTGACAATTTCGACCCATCGCGTGGCGGAGCGTGCAACGTGAGATTCAACCCTCCGATCAGCTAAGTATCCAAAGAATCTAATGCACAACCACGGCGCTTGAATGTTTTGAAACAACGCTTGGTTGATAGTGATTGGCTGCATCAGCTCAAACAATCCCTTTTGTCGCCTTCAACAATCCGGGGGTCAGCATCTAGCGTGTGGCACTGCTGGTGCACAGAACGCCAACTTTTCTATTGTCGGTGTCTTTCTCATCAGATATTACGTGAGGTTGGCTACAGTGCCGCCGCCCCGAATGTGGAAGTAATTTTGTGTCTTTTCGGGAAATATAACCTGGGGTGGGATTTACCGTGGGAAGCAAAAATCTCCCAACTGACGGACCCCTGGGCTCTTTGTTCTCCAACAAAACTTCTCACTTGAGGTACAGATAAAGACAAAGAACAACGATGAGTGCCCTCTGGACCCTAGATCGAGACTCGGTCGAGTCCCTCCGAGCAGCATTTACTCGCGACGCGCACCGCTCACCACTCGCCCACGTGGAAACGCACCACAGCAACGCGAGCAAGGTCAGCCAGAAGAAACCTCGAAGCAAGTTGTCGGTAGAACACCTCCCCAACAAAGCAGACATGATGCCAGAGGGAGAAGAGGATACCTCCTACTCCTCCCCGCGCCCAGCACCCGCCACACCCATTCCCACCGCACTGGTTTTGCAAGAAAACTCCCACCGCCGGGGCGGTAACTCGTTGGAAAAAGCTGGCCCGGAGGTGATTACCGTCCGCAAGAACCATCAACCACTGCAGGCAATGGCTTCCCGGCACGGGCGTGTCACGGCAGTAGCGAATATCGTGTTCCGAGTCCTCACCATCCTCCTCGCTTTATCGATAATCAGTTTGTTGGCATACGTTACAGAACGGTATAATTCGAGTAAAGAAGACTTTGTCGCGGCGAATATCACACAAGGGCAGCTGGGGGCAGCGCAAACGCGGGTCTGGACGAAGAATTTGAGGGTTTATCCTGTTTACATCTTCTTTGCGGCGGCAGGGCTTGCGTTGCTTGAGAGCGGCGTGCTGCTGGCTGTTTCTGTTGTGCCGAAGCTTAAGGGATCCGGAGGGGCGAGGTGGGCAACCCTAGGTTTGGTAGCTGTGGTTTGGGGGGTGTGGATTGCTGCGCTGGTTTACTTCAAGAGTTATGAGCGCGGGGGGAAGGTTGAGTGGGATTTATGGTGAGTTTCTTCCCCTTCTTGAAAGACATAGAGCCCGGGCTGACGATGGGGAACGATAGGTCATGGACATGTACGAAAGGGTTTGTGACGGACAAGGTGGATATGAATGTCATGTGCAAGCAGCTTGGGGCAGCTTGGTATGCTGGGCTGGTGGTTGCGATATTGGATTTTGTGACGGTTGGGTTGATCGCCTGGGGTATTATCGAGAGTCGAAGGAGATTGCCCAAGGCGGAAGTCACTCAGGTTTGAATAGCCGTACAACGAGTTGTTTGCTTTCATGATCATGATTTTGGCGTTGGTATGGGTTGGGTACTAAGAACGAACATAGATGGATACCAAAGTAGACGATGGTCGTGGGCTGGCGTCGGGATTGGTTTCGGCAGCTCTACAGCAAAATTTAAAATTCGGTTTGAGTATATCTTACTCACTGTCCCCGAGGTTTGCCTGGTGTTCCAATGAAGAGCACTCGTGAAACACTAGTACAGGGCTGCGTGTGGGGGACGCACATGTGTGATGTTAGAGCAAACATATCATCCACGCACATCATCGTCACCGCCACCACAAAAAGGCATCATCATGGATAAAACAGAAGCAGCAAAATCCAACGGGCATCAAAATAAAGGCAAAATAAATATGCACCCGACGTGGGACTCGAACCCACAGCCTCAAGATATCAAATTCCTTGAATCAAGATTGTTGAAGTAGAAGTCTTGCGCGCTACCGATTGCGCCAGCCGGGCTGCTCGATGCTTTTCGATGTTGATTTTCATCAGGAGCTCAATCCAAGACGCACGATAGTGATCCCTGAAATATTATGCAGATGGAAAAAAATTCTCGCACAGTGAAGTGGATGCTTTGATGTTTTTAAGTGGAGCAGGAGCGGTGAGCGGCCACGGTCCACTGAGCTCGCGGCGGTGAAGAAATTCGGTGGCTCGAGACGCGTCGAGGACGTCATGGGTGATTTGTATGGAGTATGGACCGCAGAACAGTGGAAACTTCTTCCGAATATCCCCAGATTCCATCCCGCTGGAAGAGGTCGGGATGTTGCAGCACGTTGAAGTCTGTCACGACTGCATGTGTCGCCGTGATCTCCTCCATTGGGTGCTGGCTCCCTGCAGGAACTATGTTTTTGAGATGAGTCACTCTCAACGTGGCCTGGTGCCCATGATGGTCTTCTCTGCCCCTGGCACCACGACGAGACATGCAGCAAACATGCATCCATGGACCACGAGTCCACAATCCGAGGCCCGAGACAGAGCCGGGTTCCGTTGCCCCTCCAGAGAAGGGCATGCAAAACATCTCCACTCGAGACCAGCATCCGGAGGTGCTGCCGTGGCTGCGTATCAAAAGCCTCACTTTTCCCAGACGGAACCGTCTGACCATGCATGCAGACGCTGGAGACGGGCCAGCAAAGCACTCACCTTGTCCGTCAGTCGACGGCGCACCCCGCGTCGAAAGATCCCATGTGCCGGCGCTTGCGTCACAGATAAACGCTCTCGAGCAATCATCATGCCAATTCCTACCAAGCCCTACGTATGAAGCAGTTGGGCCATTGACCGGATGCTAGTTTGTCCAACAACATTGCCCAGTTGAGTGCAAGTCAGGAGACGTTTCGGGATTCTCGAAGGCTTCATCGATGGTCTGTTTAACTGTTGGTGCCACCTCGTCGACTCGACGACCAGCTGTTCCGCTTCGAAGGAGTCAAGCTTGGAAATGGTTCCTCCTGTTCCTGCCCAAGACTTCTCGACCTGGTCACTTTTAGCCCGCTCGGGTCGCTCCACGCATGTGGAGTTGGAGCCCGACCGAGTCCTGCACCTGACAATGAGGTGCATCCATAGGCTTGGCTTGGTCAACGTCGTTGCAATTTTTGATTGGACCACGATGGTCTTGCATGGTCTCCAAAATAGCTTCAATTGGCCTGCTCCAACCTCTGCATGCATCAGTCTCCAGATTTCCCTCCTGAAGCGGACCATTTCAAATATCCGCCATCTTGACCTCCTTTTTGTGTTCTTTCTTCTTTTCTTTCTCATAACAAATCTATTTCGATTCAAAATACAACATTCATGATACGCTCATAACACTGCAATGAAACTCATCAATGTCACCACCCGCGAGGTGGAGGAATTCTTCACCGACATTCCGACATATGCGATTCTCTCACACACATGGGGCCCCGACGAGGTCTCGTATGTCGACATGGAGTCATTGTCACAATGGCGAAAAGCACCACCACCACAGCAAATATTACAACCTCTCTCAGCACCACCACCACCGCCGCCGCCACCACCACCATTATTCGCTTCAGCACTCTCATCCGCGCTTTCATCACATCCAGCACTCAGCGATGGACCCACACACAACCTCCTCACTCGCGCAAAGAACGCCGACAAATCCGACGCGATGCGCCTCATGCTCCTCGCCAATATGTTGATGGCCTTCCGAGGGCAACCAAACCGCTTCGCACGAGCAACACCCCTGGCTCTGGGGTCATCCTACCCGTCACTCACCGGCGAATTGACCGGTTTCGAGGTTGGCTTCCCCAGCACAAAACAGATCCGAGAAATCGAAGAGGAAATCCGATCAACGACGACAAGTCCGGCAGCCACCCCCGCAGCTACGCCCATGGCCAGTCCCACCGCCTCCGTCGCCGAGGAAAGGCACGCGACGGAGCTCAAGGCAGGGTACACCAAGATCCAGTTCGCCTGCGACCAAGCAGCAAAGGACGGGTACCAGTACGTCTGGGTCGATACCTGCTGCATCGACAAGCGCAACTCTGGAGAGCTCACTGAGGCATTAAACTCCATGTTCAACTACTACCAAAAAGCCGCCGTGTGCTACGCTTTTCTGGAAGACGTTCAATCAGGAAACTTCAGCGCCGGCTACAGGACCTGGGAACACGACTTTGTTGCATGCCGCTGGTTTAAGAGGGGCTGGACTCTGCAAGAACTGTTGGCCCCGAAGAGGCTTGTGTTTTATGCCAAGGGGTGGAAGTTGCTGGGCACCAAGTCGTCTCTCGTCAAGAAGGTCGCACAAATCACCAAGATCGACGAGCTCACCCTGCTCGAACCGCGTCTCGTCCACAGCGCTAGCATCGCCCAGCGCATGTCATGGGCGTCTGCGCGGTCATGCACGCGGGTCGAGGACACCGCGTACTGCATGCTCGGTCTCTTTGGCATCAACCTGCCCATCATCTACGGCGAGGGGGAGAATGCGTTCCTGAGGTTACAGGAGGAAATCATCCGGCGATCCGACGACCACTCCATCTTTGCCTGGGGCGCTTTGGGCAAGGAAGACGACACCACCCAGCGCCCGTCTTCCGCGGGTGATGTCAACCCGGACGACCTCGACTTTGACGAGCTCTCCGGCACCACTGGCGTTCTCGCTCGCTCCCCCGCCGATTTCGCAGGAATGGACCGCGTTGTCTGCGCAGCTCCCTCGACGCAAGATATCGCCGACCACACCCTCACCAACAAGGGCCTGCGCATTCAGCTCAACGTCGTGCGCACCACCAAATTCGGTCTGGTCGGGCAAAAACACTTTATGGGCGTCCTCAACTGCCACCTCGAAGGCGATGCCTCTTCCCGTATTGGTCTCTTACTAACAGAATCCACCTCCCCCAACGTCCTCCTCCGCACCCGCACTCGCAAACCCACCATCGTCTCTTCCAAGGACCTGGCCCAGGCTAAGCCCAAGACGATGTACATCCCCAACATCTCCGGCGCTGCCTCCCCCGCGACATTCAAAGCAGCGGAAGAGATCCTCTTCCTCAAGTTCCCCGACCTTGTTCCCCCAGGGTACGAAGTCATCGACATCCGAGCCAAACACGCCCAGTGGAACAAGGAGTACTCCACCATGCGGGTATCCTCCATCGACGCTCGGGTTCTGTATCAGCTCTGCGTGGTTACATTCTGGAACCGCCACCTCAAGTGCGGGTTTGTGGTCCGCGTCATCGTCGACGGCGGCAGCAAGGCCGTGTGGATGGAGCTGTGCCAGGAAGAACCCCGCCAGACAGACGACGACGAGGAGAAGAATGACTTGCTCGAGATCGCCAAGATGAAGTGGGAGAACCCCGGCCGGGTGGAAGTTTCTGTCCCCAACGGAAAGAAGACCGCCATGGTGGAGATTGTGAACCCTGTCCAGTACGAAGAGGAAGAAGAAGCCGACTGGGATGACGAAGACGCTCCGGGGAGAAAGAGGGAGAAGCACGGGCAGATGATTAGCCCCAGGGCGGTGCTGAAATTGCACCAGCACGTCACTTTTGTGGAAACTTGGGAGCAGCCGTACATGCGCACGGTGGAGGGGAAGTGCTCGAGGACAAAGAAGGGGGTCGTGGAGCTGGGGTTGAGCAGTATGCTCTGGCAGGCGGCCGAGACGGGAGGGGAGGACGATTTGCATCAGCCTTCTTAGCATGTCTCCCTGCATCATTTCTTTCGTTTGTGATTCTCTGGGATAGGCACGGGCATGGAGTTTGGGACATTGGGTTTTTGATTTGGACATTTTGCATTGCATTGCATCGGGGTGGGAGGGATTTGGATTTGCATCATTTGGACACGGCAAAAACTGCCAGCTTGTATATTTTCTTTTGTCTTTTTGTTTTGTTTATATATATTTTTTTCATCCTGATGAACAGATGAGATGAAGTAGATTGATTCCCCATGAAACGAAGATGGGTGATGCCAACCCAGCTAGCTAGATAGTTACGAAATAAGAAGATCCCTTTAAGCGACTTGTAAATAACTCCATGACTCTTTGCTTCCCTATTGTTTGTTGCCTTGCGTGTTGAGGAAACAAAGCGTGCTATCTAAGCCTCGACGGCTGAAAAAAAAAACGCCCCTGAATTTCCAAAACAAAAACTGAAAAAAGACTCGTGGCTGAATTAAGCCCCGTCCAAGGCGCAGGGTTGGATGATTGAAAACTTTTGAAACTGGAAAGAAACCAAACGAAAACCAACAGCCGGAGTCCCAGAGTCGGAATAATATCCAAAAGTTTGACCCATACTCCAAAAATACCTATCAAGGAAAACAAAAGCAAGGGAAAAACCTGTGCTGCTAATAACCCAGTGGTCCCAGCGCCAACGACACCATACGATAACCATGATGCTAATAGCAGATCCTATTACCAGACACCGCCCAGACAACCAGACCTCAAGCCCTAATACCATCAATGAGAGGAGAAAATCAGCTAGAATAAGGCAAATAACACCCATAACTCCCATACGACAAGCCCGGGATGTCCCTCTTGGCCAGCATCGCAACATTTTGTCTTCTCGCCGCCTGGTTCAAGCTCGAGATGATCGTCCCTCTATTCTCAGTTTCCACTTGGTCTTGCCATTGCCCCTGATTTTGCATTTGAATCTGTTGCTGTAGCTGTTGTTGCTGCTGCTGTTGGAGTTGAACAGGGGGCTGCCAATCCATCCCCTGCATCTGCATCCCCATCATTGGGTCTTCCACCTCATGCAGCGCCGCCGGAGAGGGAGTTTGCATGAATGTCTGAGTTGGCCTCAAAAATGGGGAGTTTTGGGAGGATGTTGATGGTGATGGCGTGGAAGCTGCTGACAGAAAGTCACGTGATGCTGCTCCTGGTAAAGTCGTCGCGAAGAGGGCAGGGAACGCGTCGGCAGAGAGGTGTGGACGCGCTTGCAGCTGGCGGGTTTTCTTGGCGGCATGGAACTGTTGCTCCTCTTCTTCGTTGTCCCGGCAGCGTTTTCGGCTGGTAGTGGTGAAATTGGTGGGGATGTCGATTTCCATTGTTGTGAAGTCCATGGTTGTGAGGCTCTTCGTGTAACAATGGATGAGCGAGGGAGAGAAAGGAAGAAGTGTGTGAGCGGGAAAGGGTGTGGTTGGTTCGGTTGAAGGATGGAGGTTGAAAGACGAATGAATGAGACGAGGGATGGGTGGCAGACGCGAGGTGAGTTTAATTGAAAAAATGCGCACGTGCCACCAACCGGATCGTGGGGGCGGGTTTGAGTTTTTTGGGGGTTTGCTCGGGGGCAAGGTGAGAGCTCCAGCAGCAGCCGAGGATGCTGTGCGGCTCACTGGGCAACGGACCCGGCCCCGCTATTTTGAATTTCGGTGCATTCCTCGCGGAAAAAAGAGGCCTTTCACTGCTGACAAAGTCTGGACAGAAACGGTGAAAGTAAAATGTCTTGATCGGGAATAAATACAAGTAGAAATGAAAGCTTTTGTCCACCGAGTTCTGCAAGCGTAAGGCACCGCGCCAAGATGACATTCGACGCTGACCGAAAGAAGAAAAGGGATCCACTGTTAGTGTTGCTCGGGTTGTGTAAACAGCGATGTCTGCTGGCGGTCTTAACAACTGTCGACTGCGACCTCAAACCTCAACCTCCAGTTGTCGGCCAAAACAAAAACGAATATCCAAAACACGCCCATACTCCTGTTTCCAAATCGAATAAACTCCAAACCATTCCCACCTAGCCTTGAAGTCACATCACCTTGCAAGACTCTGCAAACTTGAACGAACCATCCTTCTGAGCCTTGCAGCTGCACCCTGCCGTCGTCGTCGTCGTCGTCGTCGTCGTCGTCAGAGTATTTCCAATCAGCCCCTCTGCATCAGCCCCTCTGCATCAGCCTCAACCCCAGGCTCGGCAAGAGGGCAGCAAACGTGAGTGCTGCTCCGGGACTCGGAAAACTCGGGGAAGAACTCCAGCTGGGAGACTTGGTCGTTGGTGTTGCCGCAGTTTTCGGGAATAGCCTCATTGTTGGCAGTTGAGTCCCGTGGAAGATCTTGGTCATCCGAGCCAGAGATGCCCTCCTCATTGGTCTGGGGCTCGTCCTCCTCGACTAGGGGATCCAGCGGTGAGTTCATATCCAAGCGAAAAAAACGGCTTTGGCGGAAACGAAGTTTGTTGATCTCCCTTTCCCGGCGGCGCTTGCGGAGGAAGGCTAGGTACTTCCCGTCTCGTTTCTTTTGGGCAGGACCCCAGCCGGCAAGGGTGCGTGCGAGGTTGATGATGGTGGTTGCTGGCGGGAGGGTGACTTTTGTGACGAGTTTTGCTCTTGCTGCAGGTATTGTTACTGGAAGGGAAGAAGGTCCGGAAGATGATGATGATGATGATAGTGACGAAGATGTCGGAGATGTTGGAGGTGAGCGCGCTGGTTTGATGACAAAGACACCGCCGGTGTCGGGAGAGTCCGAGTCCGAGTCCGCGTCCGGTAATGTTGTGGAGGAGGTTGGTGATACCACGAGCGTTGACGATGACGAAGAAGATGCTGGAGACGACGATGGTGGTACTTCGGATAGGAGATCCTCTTCGTCTTTTGTCTGGTGTGGGCCGGGTACTTTGATGATGAACTCCCCCGGACGGCAGACGACGGGGGTTGTGTTGAGCTTGAGCGAGGGTGTTGGGGATCCGGGATAGCTCCGGGGTCCGGCGAGTTGTTCGATGGTTGTGGTGGTCGTCATTTCTTGATCTACATAGGATCCGCTTGAACAAGTATGCCACAGTTTTGGTGCTTAGACTTGGAAATCATAGACCTTTGGCAGCAGATATTGTGAAGATGAAATATTAAATTCCATCAGAACGGAGAGTTCATGTTCCCCAAAGGAGAGACAGAGAACGTTGTCCCAAACTCTATCATCGACGTGGCGTATTCCGCCCGATCCGTCCTCTGAAATGCAGGTAAGCCGGAACGGTAAGGTAACCTTATCGTCTCAGAGTTTGGTATATCGACAGTAGGCAAGCCACAATACCGATACTAGTGGTGGGTAGAGTTTACTATAACTTTTTGAGGCCGTGAAGCTGTAAGTGTAGGCCGTGATCTCTTCCGCTGAACGCCGAACAAGATAGACTTTACGCATTCTGGTAATGCCGACACGCATATAGGAAGAATATTAATACGTACAGGTCCAGTATATCACCTGTACCATTGGGTTAGTTAATGAATATAGACAGCATCACGCAGGGGTGCGGGTTTCATTTTGGCGCGTTTGATCGGAAAAATCACGCCCGCGGACTTTTCATAACTTAATGACCTAGACCGGGCGGGCGACTTTCGAAACAACTCGTTGATAGCTGGATTTCGATATTGCATAACACCCAAGTTACAGGAACTTGAATATACTAAAGAAAATACAGAGAAATAGTGTCTGTACAGTCACAAGATCATAGTAAATAAAGATATGAAACTTCCTCTCGATGTTTTCTACCTCCAGGACCGTCTACCACATGCTCAGATGATCCGAGCAATCGATCCGAGCAATCCGAGCAAGACAGTTAATTCAGGCGAGAATAATTGGTCCGGCAGCCACTTTTGGGCACCCAGTCATATATCAAGTTATAGTCCTCGCTGTCATGCTCCTCGTCCTCAAGGAATTCCTCAGGCAAAGCTGGGACTAAACCTTCTTCTCATCTCTTGATCTACCCCAAAAGTCTCCAAGAGCCAGATAGCAGCAGGCTCTGGGTTTCGCCGCCATTCCTTAGGCACCCAGTCAACCAGAAAGTTGAACCACATGAGCGTTCTGGCGATGGGAAAGAATTCTCCAAAAACCGGGACACGCTAGAGTGAACGCTCATACGGCCAATGCCCAAAGATTAGTGAGTAATGGAACTGGTTTTCCAGTTCTTCGGCCGAAGATCGAGCTGGACTTTTTGCTTCGTTGGGGTCATCGTAGTTGATGCCGGTTATCCCGCAGAGTTTGAACTCGGCGCTCAGTATCGCAGTTTGGTCATTTTTTTGATGTTCCCGCTCTCCTCCAGACCTCCGGACTTAGTCGACAGTCTTAGCTTGTTGACTGAGTACTCTGAGAGAACTGGCTGAACTCATGGAAGGTGACTTTTCCGATCCCGGGATAGTTCCTGGAGAGTAAGCCCGCCAAGATTATTGATTCGGTGTGATAATGTTGTGGTTCTAGTAGTCACCAGAGCCTTTTGCTGCGCCCGGGCCGGATACAACCAGCCCAGCGATTCGGTGCCTCATCTCAAAGTCTCCTTCTTGCTGGCACGAGCAACGTTGATGGTCAGAAAGCTCGATTTGGGAGTGATACCTGTGAGAATGCCTTGGGGTTTGCTCCGAAATAAACCTCGATGTGTGCAGTCGAAGTTCCTTCAATAGTCCTCCTCGATTGGATGCAAGACAGGGATAAAGT
Source organism: Podospora australis (assembly GCA_033296905.1). Lineage (NCBI taxonomy): Eukaryota > Fungi > Ascomycota > Sordariomycetes > Sordariales > Podosporaceae > Podospora > Podospora australis. The sequence goes on along the minus strand of MU864395.1, from coordinate 11,503 downwards.
CGACTCTGACAAAGGATGTTTGGTTCAAATCCGAATCTTCCAGACTCAGGTCGAGACGCTTGGTGGTCTGCGATGAGAGCAACTTTCGCTGCTTTTGGGGACTGACCCGTCCCGCGAGGAGACTGCGAACGAGGTTGGTTATTGTTGTGCCAGGGCTTGCTTCAGCGCTTGCACTTCTTGGCGAGTGTTTTGCTGAGTTTGGGAGACTGGTGTTGAGAGCGTGAAGAGTGACGCTGCGGTTTGGAGTCTCCAGACTGAAGGACATGGTCGCGATGCCGTTTGATTGTCTTGACAGTTCGAAGTTGGGGGTGATAGGGTTGTGGGATGATATAGAAAATAAAAAGCGGGGTAAGGGACCTATTTTGTTGCACAGATTGTGTGAAGGTGGACAGAAGGCTGCTTGCTGGCTGGCGGCGAAAGTGACTCGGTCACGGGGTGCTCCCACACGGGGGGCTGATGTTTCCTAAAGTTTAACCAATCAGAACAACGCGTTGGAATGCCAACAAATAGAAAACCATGATTTTATCGATAAATTGAGCAAATAGACCCTGAATACCTTTTCTTTAGGCAGTTGAAATGCACATTTTTAATGTTGACGGCGCTGTATCCTGGTCCTTCAGGCTGGTCTGCCCCACACCGGGCCGTTGAGTGGGTCTCCCGGCTCCGTGTGTTCAACTTCGACGCCGGGGAGAAGAACGGACCAAGAAAGAGACAGCGTTACCCAAACAGTAGTACACAAAATTGGCAGCTATTATTGATTTCTCGCTTTGATTGACATCAGAATCACCGCTCGATTGAGCACAGAAAGGATGGAAACATCACTGCAGAGAAAATTCGTGGCGATGAATCGAGCCCACAGCCCCGTTCCCTCCCGGCTCGGTGGCGGCACGTCTCTCATCATGTATGTCTGCACATTTCCAGATAGAACTTTCCGCGACTAACCCCGCTCCAGACCATCTTCTCATATCGCTCATACTCAAGCTTCGATCTCCACACCCTCAACTCAGCCGAATAAAACTAAAGCGTCTGCTCAAGCCCAAGATACGACTCGGACTCGCCGTAGTATCTGGAAGATATCGGTGTTCACCAAGCTCCAAGCACTTCCTCATCCCCGGTCTGCCAAAAGCAGCAACTATCCCACAGTCTCGGCAGCTCTCCCAGTCTTGAGCGCGTACCACAGCCCAAGTCCAGTGAGCCACGCTCAGTGTGAACCTCACATTGAGACATCACAAGCTGAGACTAACCTGCAACATGAACTTACTGGATTCACGAGAGAGAAGGGTGGCAATAAGGGGAGATCAAACACCCTTCTTGGTCCACTTCCACGGTATCACCCGCCTGACTTGTGTTATCCCAACCGAGAGCAGGACTATGCGATGATCAGTCTCTCTGACCTCATCACGTCGCATGCTACTGAGAAGAAAAAGCAATATGACATTCGGAAGGCCTTGAAGCAGTCGAGGCAACCAAGGAATGGGAACTTCTAACTGACTCATCGAATGACGTGACGCTGTCTGCTGGCATCATATCGACATATATTCATGGCAACGCGCCGAAGAGACTGCTATGGGGCATCAGGAGGAAGCATGGAAATCAGGTGGCCTCAGACTGGAAGCGTTGGGGACGGATGGTGTCTTTGGTCCCAGTGATTCCGGGCAAGGGAAGCGGATGTTGGAATCGTCGGAGTAGCGTACCAATACAGCCTAATTCATTTGCTTGGCTGATCCATGTTGTGATTTTCATGATTCCTCATTTGGCGGCGTGAAAAGAAGTCGCAAGGGCACCTCTATTCGTATCGTATCACCCGAGATGGTGCTTCCCGTCAGGTTCCCATGAGCCAGGTCACTTGCCAGATGCTTTCGATGCCCGGTGTCAGTCAATGACTCAATGATACCTAAGTCAGGATGCTTATGAAATCGAGCGTTCAACACCGGGAAAACCTGAGCAGGTGCACGAATCAGCCGGCGATGGGAATTGTTGACCAGGGGAGAGAGGCCTGCAGAGCTTGTGGTAGGGGCCTGTGCTGCCCTCCACCGCCCCATGGAGCACCTTTTTGTTTATATCATGTCAATGGGATCACTGGGATACTGCTCAGGCCACTAAACCTCACTGCGCGCCAGCTAAAAGACTGTGACAGCTTTGCTACGACCTGGACGCGTCGCGGTCACCCCGCCTATCCCTGGCAAAGGACCCGATTGGGTGTTTAACAAACATCGGACCCGGCTTTGACATTTAAGCCGGGACGTAAACACGCTTGGTGAAGATGGCCCAGATTCATCCTCAGACTCCGAAGAAGAAGACGAGGAAGGTCTGCGCTGGGCGACAGAGCTGCCAGGCGTCACCCCAAAGAGCGCGGACGAGATGGAAACCCCTCCCCATCTCGCACAAGAGACAGATTCATACTCGCAGGGTTCTTTCAAGCAGTGCTGGCCACATTCCGCACTTAAGTTCGATACCTGCCTGGTATGACGCATACCATCATTTCACAGCTGCTCCCCAAGGAAACTTGAGTTGCAAGTCACTGGTCTGTTTCCATCTTTGGGATTTGTATGGGTGCCTTGCCAGGAAACGACCAAAGGTGCTACCTTGTATTAAACGGCCTCCTGCCGTCAAGTCGTGGTCATACACCGGAGAACGGCCAGCAGAGCGCTTGGGACCGCTTCCTCTCTGGGTACCAGACCCGGAGTGGGGCGTGTTCATCGAGGGAGATTATCTCCAAGCAACTGAGCTTGAACCTATTACCGACAAGACTACCGCGACGGCAAGCTCAAAGGCAAAGCGATCAAAGCAGCCCGGTCACTTTTCGGCTCAGGTCCGCACTGTCAGGGAGGAAGACGAGCGCGCAAGCCACAGCGGTGTCAAGATTGCTCAAAGCCACAACAAGAGTCCCACCGAGTCCGAAGATGAATACTGGCAGCGTCTCGCGGATGCTGCTCTGCACCATACCATCATAATTCCTGCTCAATCCCTGTTTCAGGATGACAGCGATATTTAAAGACCAGCACGTTCGAGCAAGGCGGAAACAACCAGACCAGACTTTGTGTTGACTGGGAATCCACTTGGGAAAGACGACCACAAGATGACGGGGAACAGGAGAAGAGAGAGAAAATCATCAGGAGCTATTGGAGGATTGTTGGGAGTATCTGTCTGGAATACATAGGGATATTAAGCGCGGGATCTATTGAGCTCAAGGGATGGCGCTCCGGGAAATATGGAGTACGAGGGATATTAGGTTTATGGGTATCGGGCTTTGTGGAATATGGTCAGGGGATAGCAAGGTTGGATCTTTGGTGGACAAGTTGTGTACGAAGTCATCAACTTCATTATTTTATCATCTGCTTGTCTTTGTTCCAAACCGCGTTCTCTCCTTGCAACGTGAAATAACTTCGCTCCGTGGTATAGCACTCAACAATCAATATAAACCAAACCCCATAGCTTTGCGCTGTACTCACAGAGAAGCCACAAAAGGCTTGAGTCAGAACCCAGGAGCCACCCCAGCCATGAAAGGCATCAAATAATCCAGTTTTCCCACCTCCACCCCCTGACTGCGCAGCACCGAGTACACCATGCCCAGATGGAACATGAAGTTCGGGATACTGTATCCCGGAATATACTCCTTCCCCCCCCCAAACTGCCTTCTGTCCATTGCCGTACGTCACAGTCAGTTCCTTCCCCTCGATACCCTCAAGATCAGTAGACATAGGCTTGGTGGCGCCTCCCCCACCCTCCAGCTTGGCGATGGTCTTGTCGACTTGTGCGATCAGTTCCTCGAGGGTCTTCTTCTCTTCCCAGACAGCAGATTCTTCTTCCGTGCCGGTTAGAAGCGCAAACCCGCTTGCAGCGAGGTTGGTACAGGATTTCACGTGGAAGGCAAGTGATGCCGTGTCCTGGTGGAACTTGGCGGAGGGAAGAGTGGCAGCGGCTGGGTGGGAGGAGGCTTTGGTGAGAAGAGCGTGTACTGTGCGCAGGCCGCGGAGGTGGAGGTTGATACTCACGTCGAAGACTGTGATAGGGGCTGTCATTTTGGGGTTTGTGCCGTAGGATGTTGCTGACGATGTGTGGGTTCGGATGTTGCTTTGCCGCCTCAGATTTTGCGGGAGTTGTCTTCGGGAAGTAGCTGGTGGTCGGCTAGATGGAGAGATTGTGGGTGAAGACTGTCTGTAGCCTTGATATAGCAGCGAGGACGATGAGAGAGAACGAGAAACAGAGCCGCCATTGGGATACCACGGCAGAACTCTGACTTTCAACATGCTTGATCCTTGTCGTGAGGGGTGGCGTTTGTCATCTGTTGGCTTGGGTGGTATTATAGCGGTTGTGCGTATGCAGCTTACAGGGGTCGTCCCACTGAAGCGTGCGTTCCGGGGGGGCAACCAACACCTCAGCTTGGCGAACCACACAGTGCCAACAATTGATTGAGCATACCTAGGGTGAACAGGTTGTGCTTGCTGATGGTTTCGATGCACTCTTTATCCCTTGATCAAGCGTATCTGTCGGTCGAATTTAAGCATCTGGAAGTTGGAACTTTTTCGTGGCTCGAGTTCGCTGTTGCTAACCCCCTATGGTCTGTCTTGTGATTCGTTCTCGACGCCCTAAAACGCCTTGAATTACATGGAGAACTGCCCTCTTTCTTGACCTCGATCGCGGCCGAGATTGCCAGATGCTACAGAACCCTGATCACTCGCTATCTCCTTCCTCTTGAACCGCCTCGTTAGCTGACTGCCAGTGAGTCGTTTACTTGGTCCCGTCGCTCTCCCGTTGTTTCTTATCGACCTGACAAACCACATTCCCATCAGCCATTAACGATCAGGTCCGTCAGCGACGCATTCAAAGCCTTCTCTTCACCAAAAGCAAAGCCCCATAAACCCCTCCCTCCCAGATCCCCTCATCCCCATCCGCGCCAACCTCCTTCAAAGCAGCCTCAATCTCCCTTCTCATAACCCTCGCCACATCCTGCTCGGTCCCTACAAGCTCCGGATGTGCTTCCCTCCACCGAATAACCGGACTAGCCGTGCTCAAGATCTTTTCCAGAATCTTGACATTGAACGACTCCTTCCTCTCGACGTTATAGAACTGGTTCGCTGGCAACGCCCCCTCAATCGCCGTTCCCCATTCCTTCCTAACAAACGACTTCTCGTCAAACTCCTCGACAGGCGTCTCCAGCGTCCATGGCAAAGATAAATCCACCAGCAGCCCGCGCGCAATCCGATTTCCATCGACAATGTAGTTATCCACCGCCTTCTCGAGATTATCGATCGCCCGTTGGATGGCAACGTGGTTCGGCATGGTCTCGGAGACTTTGATCCCCATACCACCCCAAATCGCCACGGTACCGCCGGGCTTGACCACCTGAGCTGCGCGCGCCCAGAATTCCGGCATGTCGAACCAGTGGGCGCAGGTTGCTGCCACTAACAGATCCACACTGGCTTCGGGGATGGGAGGGGAGAGGTTCGCGCCCAGTTCCTCAGCGGAGGAGATCTCGAAGCGAATCTCCTTTGGATCATTGCTTTTGAGGGATTGAGCGGTGGTGATCATACCCTCGGAGACATCGATGCCGGTTACATTCTCAAAGAAAGGGGTGAGAGCGCGGGCAGCGAAACCAGGACCGCAGCCTACGTCGAGGAGACTACCGAATTTCCCGCCGGTGGAACCGTGAAAGTCGGTCACGGCATGGTAGAGGACCGGGTGGTAGTCTCGGCGGCTTTCGGCGTAGTTGTCGCCTTGGGCTTTGTTGAAGTTCCGGAAGGTCGCTTCTTTGGAAGCAGCTGTCTCAGGCATGGTGAACGATGATGGCGATGGCCTCGAACTGAGAGGATGTTTGGAGTTGAGTGTGCGGAAAGGAGGTGTCTGTCGGGTTGTAGACGGATGAAGGAGAGAGACCAGCTGCAGCTGCAAGTGTTGAGGAACGCGTAAGCTCGCATCTAATCCCTGTCATACACGTGCTAACTGACTGTCGACCAGCTACTGCAGTATCAGGGCACTGATGCTCTGCGCCGTGGTCGCTACCACTTCTCCGGGAATCTATCGAAATATGGTTGTAGATATGGAGTGAGATGCCTGCGAGAGGTCATCCTGGGGACCGGGAACGGACTAGACGAACTTTTCCTTTCCCGCTCGACGGCAGCAGCACCAGATTTTCCGGGCCGGCAGTGCCGCAACGGGCAAGTACTTGTGCGAACAACCTCGACAAGCTTCTATCGAACCTGCGAACCAAGCCGGTTGAGTGCGCACTAGTAATAGCTGACAGAATTCTGTTGCCCCTCTTCATGTTTGTCGCGAAGCCAGTTGGCCTCGTTGCGTCCTGCTCGCATCTGCATTCAGCGAGCCCGAGCGGAAGACAGAGAAGAAATCTCCATTTCCCAGCCTGGCCATCAAAACTTGTCTGACAGTTTGTCTAAGATGAGACGGAAGGGACCATGAAGCTGACGATGCGTTGTGCAAGCTGTTTGGTATGTGCCTGGCCGCAAGCCATATGGCCCCCCGCCGACATACATTGACCGGTCAGTTTCATCACAACGCCACCACCAGAACCCAGGACCAGCAAGTCCGAATGGCTGAAGAACTTTTGTAACGACTTGTTTGGGATCTGCCCCAAGTACGGGGCTCTCAAGATCAGATCGGCGATCAGAAGGTTGAAGGCAGTGGGTGTGTAACCACCCAACCACAGTATCGGGCGCTTTGGGGGGTGTCGACTTTGAGTATCACAAGATTTAGGGCTTATGGCAGGTTCAGCCTGAAAGTTGCAAACTCCGTAACTGTGAGCGCCCGGCTCGAGAGTTCCGAGCATCACGGTGGTGGCGAGGCAAGGAGCCTTTTTTGGTTCTCGATGTTGTCGAATCCCTCTTTTTCCGACCTCAGATAACAAAGTCGCAAACACGGAGGCATGGAAGCTAGTGAGTTACCATACCGATTGCCACTTAGACCGCCGGCCTGTCTGCTGGAAACTGGTACTAAACAAGGGATAGCGCATCATCAGGGGTTCGGCTCTTGTTCTTCAGCTCTCTTAGGGCGCCCATACGACTTTCCTACTTCCATTGCCCGCTCTATGTCCATGTTTTGCCAGAAGTTCTTCAATTCCTCAACATCCCGCACTTCACCTTTTATGCAGCCCAGGACAGCCACAGGACAGCCGCAGGACCAACGTTGACGCACTTGTTGACTACAAAGAGTCGCCACATGTTCTGCTCCTGGCGAGTCTTACCTTACTTCACGATTCTACCGAACCGAAGACGGTCCCAAGAATGAATCTGGCTGGTGTTGCCGGACTGTTCCTGGTAAAGGCCGCCGTTGTCTGGGCGTTGTCCGATGTCCCCACCAATGAGAACTTTATCGCTAGAGCCCAAGTAACAGGTACGTTTACGTGATTCTCTTCAACCTTCATGATAATGAGAGCACATGACTGAATACGGAACGGCCTCACAGCAACCGTTCTTGGCAATTTCGTCTATATCGACGGCGGAAGGGTCTGGCAAATAGACCCCGACCCCGTTCTCAATGGCTTCATCTTCGCCATGAACTCGACGATATCCATTGACTTGACCAAGACATGGACATCTCGATCCGTAGCGTTGCGCACCATCCCGAAACCACCAGAGATTGCAAGCAGATGCAAAGGCCATGTATGGACCGACACCGGCAGCAACGGCTCTTTCTATTCCTGGGGCGGTTACTGGGGCGTCGCGGCCCGGGAAAGAGTTGACGAGACGCCGAGACTCTACAAGTTCACGGCCGATGGTAACGGGGGTGGGAACTGGAGCATTGTGCCATCTGAGGAAATCTCCCCCTTCGGTGTGCTAGACACACTGCACCCGGCCGAAGCCGGGGCGTTCGCGACTACCTCGGACGGCGTTGGTTTTGTCATTGGTGGAAAAGCAACACCATGGACGGAGAAGTCTCGTCAGAGGCTGGAGATCAACGGCACTCGAGCACATCAAATGGTGCCAGGGATGTTGAGCTTCGACATCAAGACAAAGACGTTCCACAACACGTCGTCTTCACCGGCGCTGTCCGGTGAGACCAATGAACACAATGCAATTATCAGTGCGGTGGCGCATTACGTCCCGGGATACGGAAAAAATGGTGTCATCGTTTTGTTGGGGGGCGTGGCTTCACCTGTGGACAAGGACGTGGATGCCAAGTTCTCCGAGCCTATCGGGTTTCGTAATTTGACCTTCTTCGACCCGGTGACGAAAGAGTCATTCTGGCAGATGACGTCGGGAGAGGAACCGGAGTCGCCAAGGACCTTTTTCTGTGCTGTTGGGTTCGACGCCGGCGACGGGAGGTACGACATGTGAGTGCCTCGCCATGGAGCATCTATTGGAAAGAACTAATGTGTAGATATAGATTGTTCTTCGGCGGCCAAAACGAAGAGCGAGATCTCTATTACGCTGACGCTTGGGTCTTGAGTCTCCCAGGGTTTGTTTGGACTCGACTCGAAAACATTCCGGACGAATGGGCCCCGGGTGGTCGAGGGATGCATTCATGCGTCCGGGTGGGCAAGAGACAAGTTCTTATAATAGGGGGTCTTTTCAAGTCCGATAGAGATCCGGTTCCTCAAGGCTTGCTTCTGTTCGACCACATGAGCGGCGGTTATGGCCTGAGGTATGAACCGAACGACGAGCCGTATCAGTCCCCCAGCAACGTCAAAGCTTTCTACGAGAAAGGGTAAGTTTATCTCATCTCTGTTGATGCTAGCAAAGAAAAACAAACTAATGATGGCGGAACAGCAATCTTTCGAACGTACAGTGGTCCTCGGACAGGGTTCAAAGTATGTTTCTTCGGACCGCAGTATTCGAACCGACACCGTCTGTCTCCACTGTCGCGCCGGAGACCACGTCAGGACTCTCATCGCCAGATAACCCTTCCGAGTCAGTTGTTCTTCCTGCCGCAGTGGGAGGAAGCCTTGGTGGGCTTGCCATGATCGTCACAGTGGGGATCTGGATGGTCTGGCGAAGACGAAGAGACCAGGCCAGACAACAAAAGAAGATTAACTCAATCTCAACGGTATATGAACACATCGTAATTCGCCCTGAGCTGCAGGGACAGGCAGTCTCCGAGATGCCAGCGCATTTCAGATACGTTGCGGGCCCTCCCCTTTGCAACGAGATAGACAACAACGGCCATGGGTATGCGGAATTATCATCTGTGCCAGAACGATGACCATAAACACACATCAGAAGTAAAAAGAGTACCGTACGTAATAGAAAAGAGCAGGTATAGAAAAAGAGCAGAGAACACAAGAGGGGACAAAAGAAGGGTAATCTCAAAAAAGCTGTGGTTGAAACATACAAAACGCCTACATACGGTGTGTTAGGGCACGCAATGGGATAATCGAAGGCAAGGCTAAGAATCCATCGATGGCAACAGATTTCAGATGGGGAACTAGAAGAGAAGAACCAAGATACATGTGGTGCGACCGGTCTTAAATACCCTGCTGCATCCAGCCCCACTTGCCGGTCGCCATTCACCAATCCTTTGGCGCCGTTCCCATTCACCTGCAAACAAACATTGAGCAACAGCCCCAAAGAGGCTTGGTCGCCGTCACACGGTGGCCCCCTCTAGATACCTCTATCAGACTTGATGCCCAGCTTCTCTCGAGTTCAGAGAGCTTCCACCTCGTAACGAGCATGTTAATGGTCTCAGATGAGCTTTAATCCCGTCCGCTCGCGGCTTATAGCGGAGGATTATTTTCCTTCTCGTTCTTCGGGACCACCCTCGCGTCAAGCCTCTGCCTCTCTCGGAAGCGAGAGTTGGTTGTGCTGGGATTGGTTGTTCGGGTCTCGTGCAGAGCAATGCTATGGAGAGAGCGACGCTCTCGAGAAAATCGTGGTCCTGTGATTGCAGACTGGCGCAAGACGGGACTCGCTCGGACGGGTGGCAGTGATAAGACGTGGTTTGTCCTTTACAGAAGCCTGGATGTTAGAGCCGTTCGTCACGGGATTCCTTTCATCCCTTGCGATGGCAACCCGGGATATCTGAGCTGTACGGGAATGATTAAATCCGTTGGCAAGACGAGTCTGTAATCTCAAGATGAGAGCTTCCAAAGTCTCAGAATTGGTGGTAGCAGCGCCCCGAAGTGGCTGAGTCATTGCTCGATGGCGTAATTGTGTGCGGGTCGTCTTCCTTAGCTTCTGGTATGTTGGAGTTGTTCGTATTTACGGTAGTAGCATGCTGCTCTCCGGGAGTCTTAAGTCTAAGGCGAGAGGTTGGGTTGACTTGAGTTTGGATTCCACCGACATCGTTGAGTAAGGTAGTACTACCCATACTATCCCCCGTCTCTTTATCTATACGTATACTAGGCAAGACCCATCCCGCTATAAAGGAGGGTCGATAAAGTGAGAGATCATTGCCTGCTTTCTGATTAGTTAGCTCGGGAAAGATAGAAGAGGATCCCGGTGCGACCGACACTGACTTAGCGTTGGTGGATTGTTAGGTTTTGGACTGAAGAATAATAACTTACAAGATCTGGCTTGAGTACTGTCTGTGGGTAAAGAACTGCTATTTATGTGAGAGGTGTGCGGCTGATGATATTTGGAAGCAAAGTAAGGGAAAAAAATAGGAAAAGAACGAAATATGAAAGCAACCTGAAGATCTTTATGTAGGTAGATAGGTGGGTTGCCGGCGTCGTGGCGCTATTCAAACATATTCGGACAATAGCCGCGTAATTCTATGCGTTATAATGGCAAGTTAATCCACTGGAGGACAGATTCGCATTGTAATACTGCCAATTGGAGTGTAACGGATTGGCGTGATCCGTAAACAGTATATATGTTCGCACTCTGAATTCTAAGAGCAGTCTTAGAATTCTGACATCCTTTTGGAAGGTAGTCAATTGGTCATGTGCGACGTCATGCAGCTGCCGTCACAAGAGAAGGATGATCTTAAAAAAAGTTAGGTTTGAAAGCATATACAACATTCTACCTACGATGTCCACCTTTCTACATGTCTCTCTAAGACCTGGGGCTCATGTCTTTGTCGGGCCCGGGGAACCTGTGCCTTGATAGGAGCCTGATTATGATTATCCTTCTACTTCCCCGGGTGGTTTCCATCCATCCGGCACCATGCCAAACCCGCGCTTTCAGTCCTCTCTTGCGCGTTCTGATCTTATGTTGTCTGCTGGCAGTGGACGTCACGAAGATTGTGTTTCTTCTTCGGTAAACTCAATAAACCACCTACCGATAAACTCCTAGACAAGCCCTAGTGGATTCCAGATGGATGGCTCTCCCGGACCCTCGGTGCTCGATGGTGAGTAGTCTCAGATGTGCTTCACTCTCATTCGCTGGAGGCTTGGAGCGGAGGAATATTTTCCTTCTGGTCCATGCGGACTAACCTCATGTCAAATCTCTGTCTCTCTTGGAATGGAAGATTGGTCACCCTATGATGTAGTGGTCTGGGCTCCGGCCGAGTGACTTAATGTTGCGAGGCCAAGGCCTACTTTTCCTGTGCAGACTGCCACTTTGGCCCAGACCGAGGGTCTGGGACCTTTTCTTCCTTCTTCTCTTTTCCG